>JABUQX010072740.1:5000-30000 GCA_015478945.1 Trachelipus rathkii
GACTATTTTAAAAAGAGAAAAAAAAAAAAGAAAAGATTTTCCCACAAACACAAAATGGACAAAGCTCTCACGAATGGCCGACACAAGGTAGGTGGAATCGATGGATTTTTACGACCTAATGAAATTTTAAAAGCATTGTTGAAGCCCAAGAGGACCTTCCGGCGGATCAAAATATTAAACCTTCTTCAAAAAACTAAGATCTTTTCAAGTCTTTAAGCAAAGCAAATTTGCTATAAGTTTATTTTTGTCTTTAACTTTATTCTCAAACACTCTTTCATTATATATTACATTGCATTCTCCATAATTGACAGCAACTGTTCTTAATCATATTGGAAATGTGATGTTTGTTTAAAAAAGATTCAAGCAAACATCAACGAAACATTTCAAACATTTTGAAGTTGCAACAGAACTCTACTTTCTGATAATAAAGAAATTATAATGCCTCTTGTGAGAATCAATTTAAAAGGAAAAGATATAGTGCAACTACAATTTATATTCTTGATGATTTTTCAAACCAGTTAGAGAGCAAGTTCGAATCAAAGATCCATACTTACTATCTTTATAAAGTTACTTATTCCATCGACATCTATCCAAAATTTTGCTAATTTTGGAAATAAATTTGATATATGCAGTCATATTTAGATTGTTAAGGATTTTAGCATTTACCTCACTCAAAATGTGAAATCCAAAATAATATTTCACTACTCTGAAAAGGCTCAAAGCAAACTTTTTCAATTCTACATGAAAAGAAAATCTAGCAGAACTGGCTTTAATGATTGTTCATATAGCTTCACAATATAAGCGAAGGAAGTTATCCAATCATTTTGCTGTTAAAGAGATCAAATTAAGCATTTTTATATACAGTTATAATTTTTATTTTTTTTTCAAATTATTTTTATTTTTTTATTTCTTTTATTTAAAAAATATATATATATATATATATATATATATATATATATATATATATATATATATATATATATATATATATATATATATATATATATATATTATAATATATATTATATATAACTCACTTTCTTCCTAAATTTTAAAACACCCGAGGAATTTTTTTACTTTGCTGCCATATATATATATATATATATATATATATATATATATATATATATATATATATATATATATATATATATATATATAACTCTTCTTTATATATATATATATTATATATATATATATATATATATAATATTATATATATATATATATATATATATATATATATAATAATAATAATAATAATATATAAATATATATGCTGTATATATATATATATATATATATATATATATACTTATAAACCAATAAATATATATATATATATATATATAGAAAGGTTTATATATATATATATATATATATATATATATATATATATATATATATACATATATATATATATATATATATTTATATATATATATATTTTAAATAATTGTATTTTGAGTCTCTTTTTTCTTTTAATTTCAAGATATATATATATATATATATATATATATATATATATATATATATATATATATATACACCCTATATATATATATATATATATATAAAAAATAAATATATAACATCATCATCATCATCATCACTTCCCTTGTCTTGAAGACTGAAAGGTTAGATACAGATCTGCACTAGAAATCACAAAAAATGAAGAAGAATATGTGAAAGTCGAAAGAAAGCCAACCTTACACGCTCCCTTTATACCTTTTACTAGTGAGGAGGCAAATCGCATTCAGAAAACCACCTTAAGAGCTTAATTCGGGACAGCGACGGACCCTCACTATGGCATCTCGTCAATGTGGGGTTAATCCCTTGGCCCAGGTGGGCCACAACCATACCCCCTCACAAAACTCCGCCATTCACTACTATTATGCACCTTTCTTCTCGCCTCTGCCAAACTCACATTTCTCTCCTCCAGGCATTTCTTTACTGACTCAATCCACTTTTTCTTCAGTCTCCCAGCCGGTCGATTCCCAACACACTCACCACTATACATCCGCTTAACCAACCGACTATCATCCATCCTTTCCACATGATCAAACCATCTCAACGTACTTTCATTTATTCTCTAATTTACCCCACACCACACATTCTCTAATACCTTCATTTCTCATTTTATCAATTCTTCTCACTCACACGCCCTTAAGATTGTCCATCTGAACACATTGTACTTTAGATCTATACCTCTTATTCCAGACCATAGTCTCACTACTGTACATTAACACAGGTAACAACATACTCATATATATATATATATATATATATATATATATATATATATATAATATATATATATATATATATATATATATATATATATATATATATATATATATATATATATATATATATATATATATATATATAATATATATAAATATATATATATATATATATATATATATATATATATATATATATATATATAATCTTATATATATATATATATATATATATATATATATATATATATATAATTTTTATATAGATAATTTTCTAGAGGGTGGAGTCGGACTCAGTGCCGAGTGGTAATTTGCAAAGGGTGGAGTCGGAGTCGGAGTCGGAGTGGTAATATTCCAAGAGGTGGAGTCGGAGTGCGCAGTCGGTAAATTTCAAGAGGGTGGAGTCGGAGTCGGAGTGGGTAATTTTGAAGAGACTGTTACCCAGAGGGTTGTCACCCCGATTTTTATGAAAATCACAGGATATACTCTAAAAAAATAATAATGAAGAATAATTAAAACGAAAATATTCGCTCTCTTTAGGAAAAAAAGTTACAGCCTCTCAAAGTTGTTAAAAATCCCATAGACTTTTCAATATTGATCGATCCAGGTTAGGTCTCATTTCAGGCCCTCTAAGTCAGGTTATGATAAGTTTTGTTAGGTATACACAGAGAAAGTCTATGTAGAATTAACAAATCTTATCATAACCTGAACTAGGATGGCCCTAAAACGAGCACGAGGCCCACTAATTTTTATTATAAGAAAGTCTATGGGAAAATTTTAAACTTTCAGAGGCTGTAACTTTTCTAAGACTACCCATTTGTTTTCACTGTTACTAAATATTTTAAACAAAAAATGTAAGTTCAAAAAAAATTTGTTTTTTTTAATAACAAATCCTATGGTTTTTTTTTTTACAACTTTGAGAGGCTGTAACTTTTTTTCCTAAGGAGTGCGACGATTTTCGTTTTCACTATTCTTTATTATTATTTTTTTAGAGTATGTCCTGTGATTTTCATAAAAATCGGGGGTGACAACCCTCTGGGTAACAATTACCATAATTTTAATACAATATTGACATCAAAAAAATATTTTGTTTTTTACTGATTTTGTACATTTTACGTCTATAATTTTGCCTTTTAAATAGAGACCTAACCTGTATGGATCAATGATGCTGTCAACCTAAACCTAACCTAGATTTTTATATATTAAAATAAATTTAGGCCTAACATATATATATATATATATATATATATATATATATATATATATATATATGGTAATTATTTCCAATAACTGCCTCTAAACAGATTTTTATAAAAATCACAGCATAGACTCTAAAAAAATAGTAATGAAGAATAAAAAAAAAATTATTTGTCGGTCTCTTTAGGAAAAAAAGTTTCAGCATCTCAAAGTTGTTAAAAATCACAGACTTTTCAATATTGATCGATCCAGGTTAGGTCTCATTTCAGGCCCTCTAAGTCAGGTTATGATAAGTTTTGTTAGGTATACACAGAGAAAATCTATGTAGAATTAACAAATCTTATCATAACCTGAACTAGGATGGCCCCTAAAGCAACCTGTACTAATTTTTATTATAGAAAGTCTATGGAAATTTTGGCTTTCAGAGGCTGTAGCTTTTTTTCCTAAAGTGACTGCCGATTTTCGTTTCACTATTCTTCATTATTATTTTTTTAGAGTATATCCTGTGATTTTCAAAAAAAAAAAAATTTTCGTTTTTTTTTTAATAACAAATCCTATAGGGTTTTTTACAACTTTGAGAGTTTGTAACTTTTTTTCCTAAAGAGACCGACAAATAATAATTTTTTTTTATTCTTAATTACTATTTTTAGGAGAGTCTATGCTGTGATTTTTATAAAAATCTGTTTAGAGCAGTTATTGGAAATAATTACCATATATAATATTATATATTATATATATATATATATATATATATATATAATATCTATATATATATATATATATATATATATATATATATATATATATATATATTATAAGGAAGAAATTTTGGGGTAAGCGTGTATTGTTAATAAGATAATCATTGACTGATGAGAGTTAGTGGTGACTATGACAATGAGACAAAAGAGAAATGTATGTTACACAGGAAAACGTATTTTTATAATAAAAGGCCAAATCATACAAAAAAATGTAGTTGCCGTATACTCACTTTTCGATCAGCCACCTCATTCCTTCCCTCGAGACAAAAGCGATATCATCTGCGACCACTGCAAAGACCAGACAAAACAAAACATGCGACAAGCTGAACAAGATGCAATCACGATCTCCCAAGCAAGCAATCACATGAAAATAAAAGAAAAATAAGCTTATTAGAAAAATATAATGGTGCTCAGGATGGGTGTATTAGCCAGAGGCGATGAATATTTACCTTTATTTTAACTTATTTCAGGTCGTCTCCCTATTATAACTCTTAAATCTTTAGGACAACCCTCTTTGTTTCAATTGATTTCAACCAACACACACAAAAAAAACAATGTCTCTCAATTTGAAGGCACATGCACATGCCATGCAAGTTCCAATTCACCTGCACCAGGCCTCCACCACTACTCAGGCAATGACCCCAAGAGAATCAAAACAGAGAGAAAGAGGAAATCAGAGAAACAGATGCATGCAAGAAGGAGAAGGTTAGTAAATTTAGTAATAGTATAAAATTAGTAATGGTAGAATGTGAGTGTTTAACCACACCTTAGTATTTTTCAGACAGTTGAAGATCCCACAGATCCACAAGCAACCAAGAAATGGTTAATAGATAAATGTGTGTGTAAATTATAATCCAATGGTCTAATGGTTACAAAGAGATAGAGAGTGAGAACAGTAACATTCTAGTAGAATAACTCTATTATCAGTAAGTAATACCATAGTTTAAACAAATTATTTCAGTAATGTCCACAAGACCCCAGTGTAAGACAGTATAGGGTTTCTACATGCAACCTTACAAGAAAATTTTATAACTAGTAGGGGTATTCAAAAACTCAGGTATATTTATAATATATGTATATATTTATGTAAATTAAGTATATATATATAAAAGTCCTCCTTTACATTCAAGGATTAATACAATTCTGAATGCTTATATAATACAGGACTAGTTATTCATTATTATTATTTAAGTCAACAATAAAATTTCCACATTAAACACATATAACTACTTTCTTTTTCTGAGTAAGTGATACAGGTGTCGTACCGGGGTATATTTTTGTTTGAGTTTATAGTACCGGGGTATATTTTGTTTGAGTCTATAGTACAGGAAACTTTCGTTTGAGTCTATAGTACAGGAAACTTTCGTTTGAGTCTATAGTACAGGAAACTTTCGTTTGAGTCTATAGTACAGGAAACTTTCGTTTGAGTCTATAGTACAGGAAACTTTCGTTTGAGTCTATAGTACAGGAAACTTTCACCAATTGATGGTTTATGGGTATACCCAAACAAATATATGCCTTAATGCTAAATTAATTTTTACTCAATATAATTACAAAAAAATTATATATTATAAGATACATAAAAGTTATAGCTGCATTGCAAAGTTCATACACATATGCACCTTATGGAGTGCAAGGTTACCGGGTGTGTGGTCTCCATTGGTTAACACATTTATTAGTTTATTAAAACATGTATAGTCTTGTTACTTTTCACAGGCTTTAATGATTGTTTGTGTGTCAAATATTATCAACACCACACTAACCCTACTTGAGGGTACATTTTTATAGTTTTTGGTAACTAATCTTTACACAAACCAAAAGGGGCGATATGAAGTTATACAAATCATCAAATACAGACTATAAATTGGTCATAAAATTGTCACTTCAACATAGGTACATTACATTAATAGTCCATACATGTACCATTTAAATTATAGATTGATTTATATTATTCCGGGCTGTACCGTTGATCAGATCATCAAGGGTCTTGAAATTATGAAAAATGGTAATATTTGAAACTTAGATGTGTATTGGGGAGTAGGGTCCCAGACCAGACTGTAGATACTAAGTGAGGGTCCCTGACCGGAAATTTAGATATGAAGTGAGGGTCCTTGACCGGAAATTTAGATATGAAGTGAGGGTCCCTGACCGGAAACCTGAGTAAACAAATAGAATACTCTAATGAGAAATAAATCTAATTATGCATGCAAATATATATATATATATATATATATATATATATATATATATATATACTATTATATATATATATATATATATATATATATATATCTAATATCTGCTGAAATATATATATATATATATATACTGCTATATATATAGAAGAGAGAGAGAGAGAGAGAGTGGAAGTATATAATAGTTTTTATACTACTTTCATATGTATAACATTTTGAGTGTTGAACAGTGCTATCTACTCCGTGTTATCTACATGGGGATACATAGAGACTGCAGTTATTAATACATGTTAAAAAAACGATCATTATAGAAAAATTGCTTATATTAATGCTTTTTATCACAACCAAGTCGCCATTGTTAATTATATGTCTTAAAATTAAAGTGATATATTTAAATGAATAAAAATATTTTTATGAAATTTATCTTGTGACTAACATGATTAAAATATGATACAAATTTTATAACTGCTCCATCTCTCTTGAATGACTTATTTGTTTAGGTTTAGGGTATGAGCATATATTTGAATTTGAAAGATCTTTGAATATCCGCCCAATGAGCTGTTCTGTAAATTATTTTTGTAGGTTAGCTTCAAGTTCTCACAGACAATCACCGTACATTCTCATAATCTCACGTTTCAAAATATTGAAACTCGTACCACGGTAATGCTCGTACTTAAAAGTTTTAATCATAATGCACGTGTATAAGTATATTGTTGCTGTGTTGTCTTTTTTATTCAATTTTTATTGAATAGTTAAAAAAAAAACCCGGCCAAAAAAACACCATCTTATTAGCTTTTCTATATACTACAACTACTTATTCAAACAAGTATCAACTTAACGATTAACTTACAAATTTGTCTGAGGTCATCATTAATAACTCGAAAGTCTAGCTTTGGGTTCAAGTTGTTTGGTTTTAATTGAACTCTCCCAATCTTCCTAATGAGTTATACAGGAGTTAACAAATAGTCAGATGCAAAAACAAATTGTTTCACTGTTGAAGTATTTAAATCCAAAAATAACATTGCATAGATCATTTGCGAAGTCTGTCAATCACCCTTCTGCCTCAATTACTACAGTAAGTTGTCACAGTATATTCATTTCGTAATGTGCAGAGGGTTGTCACCCCCGATTTTTATGAAAATCACAGGATATACTCTAAAAAAATAATAATGAAGAATAGTGAAAACGAAAATTGTCGCTCTCTTTAGGAAAAAAAGTTACAGCCTCTCAAAGTTGTTAAAAATCCCACTAGACTTTTCAATATTGATGATCTTAGGTGCAGGTCTCATTTCAGGCTAAGTCAGGTTATGAGTTTTGTTAGGTATACACAGAGAAAGTCTATGTAGAATTAACAAATCTTATCATAACCTGAACTAGGATGGCCCTAAAACGAGCACGAGGCCCACTAATTTTTATTATAAGAAAGTCTATGGGAAAATTTTAAACTTCCAGAGGCTGTAACTTTTTTTCCTAAAGAGACTGCCGATTTTGTTTTCACTATTCTTCATTATTATTTTTTTAGAGTATATCATGTGATTTTCAAAAAAAAATTTTAGTTTTTTAGCAACAACAAATCCTAGGTTTTAACAACTTTGAGAAGCTGTAGCTTTTTTTCCTAAGGAGTGCGACGTTTTCGTTTTCACTATTCTTTATTATTATTTTAGAGTATGTCCTGTGATTTTCATAAAAATCGGGGGTGACAACCCTCTGGGTAACAATTACCAAATATAAACATTTAATGTACAAAAGTGGTATCAAAAAAATATTTTGTTTTTTACTGATTTTGTACATTTTACGTCTATAATTTTGCCTTTTAAATAGAGAGCCTAACATGGATCAATGATGCTGTCAACCTAAACCTAACCTAGATTTTTATATATTAAATAAATTTAGGCCTAACATATATATATATATATATATATATATATATATATATATACATATATATATATATATATATATATATGTATATATATATATATATATATATATATATATATATATATATATATATATATATATATATATATATATATATATATATATATATATATATATATATATATATTATAAGGGAAGAAATTTTGGGTAAGCGTGTATTGTTAATAAGATAATCATTGACTGATGAGAGTTAGTGGTGACTATGACAATGAGACAAAAGAGAAATGTATGTTACACAGGAAAACGTATTTTTATAATAAAAGGCCAAATCGTACAAAAAAATGTAGTTGCCGTATACTCACTTTTCGATCAGCCACCTCATTCCTTTCCTCAAGACAAAAGCGATATCATCTGCGACCACTGCAAAGACCAAACATAACATGCGACAAGCCGAACAAGATGCAATCACGATCTCCCAAGCAAGCAATTACATGAAAATAAAAGAAAAATAAGCTTATTAGAAAAATATAATGGTGCTCAGGATGGGTGTATTAGCCAGAGGCGATGAATATTTACCTTTATTGCAACCTATTCAAATTGTCTCCCTATTATAACTCTTAAATCTTTAGGACAACCCTCTTTGTTTCAATTGATTTCAACCAACACACACAAAAAAAACAATGTCTCTCAATTTGAAGGCACATGCACATGCCATGCAAGTTCCAATTCACCTGCACCAGGCCTTCACCACTACTCAGGCAATGACTCCAGAGAATCAACACAGAGAGAAAGAGAAAACCAAAGATACAGATACATGCAAGAATGAGAGGGTTAATATATTTAGTAATTTAGTAATAGTATAAAATTAGTAATGGTAGAATGTGAGTGTTTAACCACACCTTAGTATTTTTCAGACAGTTGAAGATCCCACAGATCCACAAGCAACCAAGAAATGGTTAATAGATAAATGTGTGTGTAAATTATAATCCAATGGTCTAATGGTTACAAAGAGATAGAGAGTGAGAACAGTAACATTCTAGTAGAATAACTCTATTATCAGTAAGTAATACCATAGTTTAAACAAATTATTTCAGTAATGTCCACAAGACCCCAGTGTAAGACAGTATAGGGTTTCTACATGCAACTAGAGATGTAAGTGAATAAAAAACGACAGTTTTTTATTAAAAAAAAACATGTTTTTTATTAAAAAAAACGTGATGAATAAAAAACAATTGATTTTCCTGTTTTTTTTGTTTTTAATATATATTTTCTTACTTTAATGTTATTTTTCTTTATTTCATTAAATTTATTAATTAATAAAGAATTATAAACAGTTTTTTACCTATATAATTATACTGTAAAAATAAGCATATTAGAAATAAACATGAGTAAATAATAAAAAAAAAATGCCAAGTTTATTCAACATTACACTTTTTACTTTTGAAGCGTAAAAACTGAAGAATGTACATGAAATAAATATGATCATTTGAGAAATGAGTCATATGACTATAATGTATATTTACTTACACAAATAAAGAATATATTATTAAGTACCATAAGTTAGTAACTAGTATGATAAGGCCTAACTAAAATTACTAAATTTCTAAAGAACCATCAAGGGCCTCATTAAATTCCTGTTCAACTGCTTCTGCATCTGAATCCTCAGACCTGTTTCCAACCATGGCCTCTACTGATAAATCTGATTCCTCATCCTTATATGCTATATTTGTGGAAGAAAAGGAGGAGTCAGACTCTGACTCAAAGCTATGGACAGAGGTGTCTTTAGATTTGGTTTTATCAGACTTCAATGTCCTTACAGAGAAACCTGAGCTACCTGACTGAGAACTCTGGCTGATAGTGTATGTGGTTTCATGGTGATGAATTTGATGACGTTTAACTACTACCAACTTTTACATTACTTTGAAAAAAGTACCGGAAGGCTCTGGCTGCTCCGTCTCTGTCAATTTCAAATTATGACTTATGAATAATAGTTTTTCTGGATGTTCATTTGTGAGCCTGATTCTTTTTTTTGAATGGATATTTGCATGTGCTGAGAACTTCTCTCATATGCAGCTGAAGTGGCAGGAAGGTCTAGAATTCGGGAGGCTACTTTTGATATCTTGCAATGCTTACATAAACTAATCCACCATGCTGCAGACGAAACATTGTTGGAAAGTGAAACCCAGAGATATTCCATACTGAAGAAGTCCCTCTGACTGGAAAAATTTATCAATTCTCCCATTACTTTCTTTTCATCCACATCTAGCATTTCCTTGCTCAGATTATAGGCCTGAAAAGCTTGAGACACAGGAGAGAAAATTCATGAAATGTTGAACAATTTGTAGCTATATATTCTATTTTATTTGTGTGCAATTCTTTTATAAAAAGTAAGTAGAAATTAAATATGCACCATATATATATATATATATATATATATATATATATATATATATATATATATATATACTATATATATATATATATATATATATATATATATATATATATATATAATATATTTCTTTTGATAATATATATAAATAGATTTATTTATATATATATATAAATATATATATATATATATATATATATATATATATATATATATATATATATATATATATATATATATATATATATATATATATATATATATATATATATATATTTATATATATATATATATATATATATATATATATATATATATACAGTATATATGTATGTATGTAACTTATATAATATATATATATAACATAATATATATATATATATATATATATATATATATGTATATATATATATATATATATATATATATATATACTATATATATATATATATATATTGACAACACATACATTTCGATGAGGAACTGAAACATACGCTGCGTTATTAGTTATCGGAACATATTTATTTGTGCTCTTTTTCTACTTTGTTAGCATTTGCATTTCTTTACTTTGCTTTACCATTTCCTTGATTTTTGCTGTCTCTTACTCTCTTTCTGAAGTTTAAGTATTTCATTTTTATGTAATCATCTTTGCATTTTTCAATTTAGTATGTGTTCTGTGAACTATTATTGGCCCACCTCAGTGAGCTACAATTTACAAGTCTTTTACCTTCTAATATGTATGAAGTTACCTTCTTAGAGAATGGACAGGCGTTTGTTTTCTTCCAGCCATTATCAAAAATTTTATGAGATATTATCAACTTAAACCATTTAATGTATATAACTTTAAATATATAATTAATTATTATCCTGTAACACCTGTTTCCTATAATAAACAAGGTAAATAATAAATATTTAGTAGAATGGCATGATAAAATTTAAAGAAATTTAATAAAAAAAAAAAAAAAAAAAAAAAAAAAAAAAACAAAAAAAACAAAAAAAACGATGTTAAAAAAAACGATTTAAAAAAAAACACGTTTTTTAACAACTCTACATGCAACCTTACAAGAAAATTTTATAACTAGTAGGGGTATTCAAAAACTCAGGTATATTTATAATATATGTATATATTTATGTAAATTAAGTATATATATATAAAAGTCCTCCTTTACATTCAAGGATTAATACAATTCTGAATGCTTATATAATACAGGACTAGTTATTCATTATTATTATTTAAGTCAACAATAAAATTTCCACATTAAACACATATAACTACTTTCTTTTTCTGAGTAAGTGATACAGGTGTCGTACCGGGGTATATTTTTGTTTGAGTTTATAGTACCGGGGTATATTTTGTTTGAGTCTATAGTACAGGAAACTTTCGTTTTGAGTCTATAGTACAGGAAACTTTCGTTTGAGTCTATAGTACAGGAAACTTTCGTTTGAGTCTATAGTACAGGAAACTTTCACCAATTGATGGTTTATGGGTATACCCAAACAAATATATGCCTTAATGCTAAATTAATTTTTACTCAATATAATTACAAAAAAATTATATATTATAAGATACATAAAAGTTATAGCTGCATTGCAAAGTTCATACACATATGCACCTTATGGAGTGCAAGGTTACCGGGTGTGTGGTCTCCATTGGTTAACACATTTATTAGTTTATTAAAACATGTATAGTCTTGTTACTTTTCACAGGCTTTAATGATTGTTTATGTGTCAAATATTATCAACACCACACTAACCCTACTTGAGGGTACATTTTTATAGTTTTTGGTTTGGTAACTAATCTTTACACAAACCAAAAGGGGCGATATGAAGTTATACAAATCATCAAATACAGACTATAAATTGGTCATAAAATTGTCACTTCAACATAGGTACATTACATTAATAGTCCATACATGTACCATTTAAATTATAGATTGATTTATATTATTCCGGGCTGTACCGTTGATCAGATCATCAAGGGTCTTGAAATTATGAAAAATGGTAATATTTGAAACTTAGATGTGTATTGGGGAGTAGGGTCCCAGACCAGACTGTAGATACTAAGTGAGGGTCCCTGACCGGAAATTTAGATATGAAGTGAGGGTCCTTGACCGGAAATTTAGATATGAAGTGAGGGTCCCTGACCGGAAACCTGAGTAAACAAATAGAATACTCTAATGAGAAATAAATCTAATTATGCATGCAAATATTTCATTCAAGTGTTCTTTATACTAATAAAAAAATATATCAAATTAGGGTTTAACATAACTAATAAGAAAGTACTTAAATACTAAGAATAAAATTAGCATACCTTAACAAATGTTAAGGTTTTCTTTTTTCCCAATGAACAATTGACCCACAACCTAGAATCATCTATCGGTATCAGTAAGACTCGGTGGAGTTATGGAACAGCACAATCCTACAAAAAAAACTTACATGTAAAACATAAAATTATACAACCTTCTGACTTCTCTATTACATAGGCCACTATCACAGTTCGACAACAGCTTCATTTCTTACCAAGGATTGCACATCAAAAAAATTCAGTAAAGTTGATAATGCTGTTGATACTCATAAGACCATCTGGTGGTAAATATAACTTACAAGAGTAACTGAAACAAGCAAATACAAAAAATGAAAACACAGGTAAATTAACCTAACATTGAGTGTTACAACAGAAATTCTCTACATGTTCCTCCCCACCCGTCATAACATGACGGATAGAAGGAGATGTGGTAACACAATCAACAACCACCGACCAAAACAACCAAAAACAAGAACACATCGAACAAACAAACGACTAAAACTCAAACCTCAACACAACAATAGGGTAAGTTTTCAAAAGGTAATTTGTAGAGTAATAGTCTCAGAGTTTTCCAGGGTACCGGATGTTTCTGAGACGTAATGAAAAGGCTCACATAGTAATAGTTGATGTTCACCTAGTAATCGTTGAATCTTCATTCCACACCTATATAAAGTCAAAAAATTAAAATATAAAAACAACCAAAGGAATATTTATTAAATACATAAGTTTACAAAGTTTTAGACATACATAAATATCCTAATCTAACCTAATACAAGTAAAACTAGGTCCCTATGCTATATATTTACAAATTTGTTCATTTCCGTCTATGCAAGTTAGCTATCTGCATTTAATTCACCGTCTTGATCAGTTCTCCTACGCCTTTCCAGAATGCGGGTCTGTACCCAAGGTTCATCTAATTCCACAGCAGTCGATCTCTTTTGAGTACGAGCAGCAACTGGTTCTGAAAAGTCAACTTCTGTTGTAGTTTCATCGTGTCCACTTGCAGGAATTGGCAAAGCCATCGCTTCAGGTGCCCAGTGCACAAATTTCTTTTTACTACTAAAGGTAGTTTGGGAGAACCCCGGAAAGATTTCAGGAGACTTTTCCAATCCTAAAAATTCTTTAATAGTTTGTTCCGTTAGGGTGGATGGTTCAAATTCTTCGTCACAACCAGGTGAGAATATTAATTTAGGCAATTCAGTTCTCGGCGTGGGAGTAGTAACATTTGTTTCACAAGGAAGATCGGTAATACTGTCTCTTGACACACCATCCTCCAGAGAAAGCCTCCTTATTTGTCTGGGTACCGGAGGTACTTCTCTGTTATCAGTTATAATTAAAGGGGTATAAGATATGTAAGAAGGAGTGTGAATTAATTCTGCAGATATATTCGTTACATTTGGAGAGTTCTCTATCAACGATGGACTAAGTGTAAGTTGTTCCGGAGTAATAAATAAGTTTCCCAAATAATAAGATGATATATCACTCATCTGATCATGACTGATCCTAACATTATCATCCAATTGATCTACTTGAGGATGTCCATTACGCTCACTTTCGTCTAAATATTGGTTTAACGAATTAGCTATTAATACGCTCTGATTCAAATGATAAACCACATCGTTAAATAATTCTGGACTCGGGATATCTGGAAAACCCAAAAAGTCATTATCATCCTCTGAATCATTGTCAAAATTTATCATTGGTGTGTTTGGAATCATATCAGAAGCTGCCGATATTGATTCTTCAGTGATTTCTTTGGACGGGTCTTCTTCCAAAACTATAGGTTTAGTTAATAATTCTATAAATATAGGTGTTCTTTGTAAGTACAAAGGAGGTGAGATCCATCGTTTCAATTGACGATGATGCACTCGGTATTTCCGTTCAGTGTCCATCGCTTCCACCACGTATGTTACGTCATTAGAATTGACATGGATTACTCTTAAAGGACCTTGGTACCTTTCTTTGAACTTATTGATAGTAAGATCCCCTGGTAAGCGGATTTTTAATGCTACCAATTGGTCAACAATATATGGTTGAAAATTTCTATGACCTTCATCCCAATATTGCGAAAATCTTGTCCAAGGTAACTTTGGACGGGTGTCATGAGCCTCCCGATATAATACTTCGGCTGGAGTTTTACCAGTTTCAGAGTGTTTTGAATGATTATAGGTTAGGATTACATGGTGTAAAAGGGAGTCCCATTCTGCAGGATCTTGTAAAGAAACACGCAAATACTGTAATAATGTTCGGTTGACTCGCTCAACAATACCATTGGATGAAGGGTTATAAGGTGTAGTGTACACATGATATATGTCCAATGAACGTAAAAAGTCTTCAAAGATAGGTCCACGAAATTCTCGACCATTGTCGGTTAGTAATCTAGAAGGAATTAGTGGAAGATAGGGAATTATACTTTTTAGTGCAGCGGTTACTAGAGCTGTATGTTTACTTTTAATGGGCACTGCGGCCACCCATTTGCTGTAGTGATCTATAAATATGAATGCGTAATTATTCCCTTTACGAGACCTGGGTAATTGAATAAGATCCGCAGCTGTCAATTCAAAGGGATATCTAGTGTTAATCTTTATTTTTGGTGGAGTATTAAATATGTTGGAAATTTTGGCCAATTGGCAAGTGTGACACGACATAGAAACATCTTTACAAATTCCTCTTAATCTGGGGTGCCATACAAGATTTTCTAATAATGTGTATAATTTTCGTTGTCCTATATGGGCAAACTCATAATGGTTGATCACTGCAACCTGCACTGCAAAAATAAATGATACCACATAATTGTAATGATCATTCCGATTCCGATGTATTAAAATACCATCCAAGAGTGATAAAGAATTTAGAGAATAACGAAATAGTTTAAGGGGACCTCGAAAAGGTTGATTATTTTGTAAGGCTCTTTTCAAACGCCTCAACAGGGGGTCATTTTTCTGACAATCAATGATTTGAGACATTAATATCTCTACAGTATCTTGAGTATTGATGATCATAGAAAAGTTTTTCAGAAATAATTGTGTTAGGTATTTCGTTACCTTTCACATCACCATTCAACTCCTCCCCACCAGAGTTAAATAGTTTCTGCACAAGGGCCATAGTATCATCCGCTAAATCATTCTCATTCAGAGACTCCGGTTCCAATGAATGAATGACCGCTAATAACGAAGGTTCAATTGGAGTTGGACGGGGATATGCTTCCAAAAACTTGGTAGCTGACTCAGGCAAGTTATATTCCGTTGGAATAAGTCGGTTAAAGTGAGTACCACCGCGACAAAACAAATACAGACTCCTTTTGCTATCAGGAAATCCAAACTGTAAAGGGTGATTTTTATTAAAATAAACCAATACTTTTATCTGTCGCAATTTAGCATAGGCTTGAATGCTATGAATAAAGGGAATTTGTCCTGGATATCTAGTTAGTTGTAATTGTTTAAGTAAGTCTCTTGCATTCTTACCAGTTGGTAAATGATACGTTTCGCGTTGTGCTATCAATTCATCCACAATTTCTACTCTTAATTCTAAATGTTGTCCCATATTGTCATACTCATAGTGAGAAAAACACTGGAACAGTGAATCTCCTCCACCAGGCATTAAAACTTCCTTAAACCCATCTGGGATTTCTGGAAGATAACTAGTTTCCATAGCTTCCAATTTTAGTTCATAATGGGATCTGGACAAGATGTCTGCAATAATATTTTCCTTACCGGGCAAATAACATAATTCATAATCCAGGTCATTTAATTCTTCTAAAGTCCTGGCAACTCTAGGGTTTACTAAGGGCATGTTCTGAAGGAACAAAATAGGTTGATGGTCTGTAAATATTATTACTTTGATTTTATAAAGAAAGGGTTTTAGCGATCTTATAGCCCACCGTATGGCGGCTACTTCCCTTTCTGTAGTACTGTATTTGCGTTGTGCTTTTGAAAAGACAGTAGAAATGAAGGCAATTGGCTTTTCTTCATTTTCCTGTACTTGGCTAAGGCAAGCTCCAGCACCCACTCCAGATGCATCAGTATATAATAAAAGTGGTTCTGCATTAGCTGAGCGATCCGGATATACTAACAAAGGTGGTGTAGTCAGAAGTTGTTTTAATGTATCAAAGGCCTGCTGGCACTGTTCAGTCCAATTGACATTACTTTTACCTTTTAATAATTCGAACAATGGTTGTGCTATTACCGAACAATTAGGGATGTGTCGGCGGTAGAAATTGACTAACCCCATAAATTGTCTAACTTGCCGGACCGTTTTTGGTACTGGGAAATCTCTTATTCCTTGTAAGTTTCTCTCCAAGGGTATCATGCCCTCATTGGAAATCATATGTCCCAAAAATTTCACCTTTCTTCTGAGTAAATAAGTTTTTGATGGTTTTAATTTAAATCCGTTCACCATGAATGCCACAAGGACTTCTTCTAAGTTGGATAAATGCTTTTCAAAAGTGTCACTGACTATTAGTACATCATCAAGATAGACCCTAACTTCCCTCCAAGAGATGTGACTTAGTGCAAGATTCATGGCTCTCTGGAAGGTAGCTGGTCCATTTTTCACGCCAAAGGGCATTCTTAAGAATTCCCAATGGGATAATGGTGTAGAAAACGCAGTCTTTTCTATACGCTGTCGTCCTCCATTTCTATTTGATAATAACCTTTTATTAGGTCGATTGTTGAAAAATATTGTTTACCTTGAAGACTAAATAGCGTATCTGTTAAATTAGGTATAGGGAAAGAATCGCCTTTTGTAACGGAATTTAATTTTCTGTAGTCAATGCATAGGCGCATGGTCCCATCAGGTTTTCTAATGGGAACAACTGGTGCTGAATAAGGGGAGAAGGATTGTCGAATGATGCCATCAGCTTCCAGTTTTCTACATACTTCTTCGACCTCGTAAAGAATTGGACCCTGCAGTCTTCTAACCGGTTCACACACTGGATCGTCAATCATTGTTTCTATAGAATGCTTTAAGATGGAAGTGCATCCTACGTCTGCATCTCCCAGACTCAGTGCTGACGGATATTTGAGCAATAATTGGATGAGTTGGTCTTTTTGTTCTTGAGTTAAATCGGTGGAATCCAGGTCAAAAGCCTCGTAAAGGTTTGCGGGTGTCCATTCTTTGTAGGTATTTTGTAATTTCTGTGTTAATTCAACTACATGTGTAGGAATTGTATGATTGGGGTTTATAGAAAGTATAGAAAATGTACCCAAGGTATAACCTTGCTTAATTTTTATATTGTTATTAGTTAGATTGTAACAAGGTAACCAAATCGGAGTATTGGGTGAATATGGAGTGACAGCATGGTCCATGAAACAGTGATTCTGTTCACTAGGTGTGAACAACAAAAGAGCTGGATGAGAGGGTTCTGGAAACCAACTTTCTTGTAAAAGCGATACCTCAATCCATTTGTTTGAAGGTATGTTTACCCCGTGGGCCAATTTGGCTGCATGTTCTTGACCATTTTTGGTCCGTATATCTTTTGCTATGACCACAAGACTATCTTTATGTCGTGTAATCAATTCTTTATTAGCTAGATCAGGTAATATATTTTCAGTACGTAAAAGATCGTAACCTATAACTAAACCATATGAAACAACTTCATCCGACACAACGACAAAATCTCTGGCCTTTGTACAATAGCTGTTAGAAAGCTGTAGAGATAGAGTAACTGCACCAATGACTTCAAAAACAACGTCACCAATGCCACGAAGACCTGTATATATAGTAGATTTCAAAGGATATTTAGACGGATCCAATAATTTATAAGTTCGATTGCGACGATTGGTGATAATACTGACAGATGCTCCAGTATCAACCAAAGCTTCCAACAGGTCCGTTTGAGAAGAATTATCAATTATAACACCTATTACCAAGGCTTCTTCCAGAAGGGATTGAGTAATCCTAAGCTGAAGAAATGGGCCTTTTGGGCCGCTTATTATTGGAGTTTTGTTTATTACTAGAGACTCCGGTTGGAGTGTATTTTGTGACGAAAGACAGTCAGTTTTGACAGAGGTTCCTTGAGACCCAGGATGGGTTAAAACTTGAGAAGATAAAGAAGGGTCGGTATTGACCGAAACATCAACATTCGAGTTATTTGTTTTATGAGTTGTAGTACATGCCTTTACAGGAGAATCATTTAGTACTTTTGGAGAATCGTCTATAAAATCTATCCCATAATCAAGGACAGGGACATTTACCTGCAATAATTCAGGAATTATCTCTGAATTGTCAGTTTCAGTTGATGAAAGCATTGACGGTGACCCTACATTCAATGGATGTCGCTTGTTATCTCTTTGGGGTTTTGGAGTTTCTTTAGACAGCAGCTGCGGCTCTGCAGGTGGGCCACTCCCCACAGAGCTAATTAGTTTTTTGAATATGGTATCTTTTGCGAGCAATTCATTCCCAGATGATCCCCTTGACAGAAGGGACATCGTGGAGTAGAATCACATTGCTGCTGTTTTTGCCTGGTTTGTGGACAGTTCTGAACAACATGTCCATCTTGATCACATCGAATACATTTATTCATTCGTAGGTAGCACTCATCAAAGATGTGCCCTCTTTTTCCGCAAAAATGACAGTACGGTCGTGATGGACAATCCTTAACAAGGTGTCCACGCTGCTTACAATATTTGCAAGAGAGATTGTTTCCTGCCCACCAAGGTTGTTGTGTTTGGTACTGTGGAGACACAGGAGATGGTCTCTGCTGTACAGTGGGACTTACAGAAGTATTTATTTGTTGTGGCGGTTGCTGCCTTTGTTTAGGAGATGGTGGGCCCCGTTTAGAGGCATAGAAAGTACGATTATTTCTTGGATTTCTTGGAGAAACAGGAGGAGCACTAGGTCTTGGAAACTCATTAATAGGTGCGGGAGGTATAGGTGGTTGTGCGGCAACCTGAGCATATGTTGGGATAGAGTATGAAGGTGTTATATTAAGGCTCGGGTTACCCTGATAAGTGTTTCCATAATAAACTGGTTGTTTGACCATAGTAACATCTGTGCTCCATACTGTTTCTGAACCAAATCGACTGTGGTTGTTGGGTCATACCTCTTTGAGAGTAATATTCTTGTGTCATAATTGGAGGGCTTATACTTGTTAATGGAAATGGATGCATTTGCGTGAGGTCAATCACCTCCGGAGACGGAGGCAAATTCTCAGCACTCTGTGGTGTTGGTACATATATAGGTTGTCCCTCACTAGGTTCGTGACCTTTATAATGCTGAGTTATAAGTCTCACTAATCCGTCCCAATTAAGTGGAACACCTCTCATAGCAATTTCGCACACCACTGCAGAAGTATTTACTTGTTCTTGTACATCAATAGGCAGGCTGCCAACCAATTTTTCCCTGACCATCTTTATATTTTTGACATCAGATCCAGGAAAAGCCATTTCTGCTAAACCTTGCAATCTCAATGAATAAAGTGGTATGGTTTCATGAGGGAGGATTTTTGCCTCATTAAAATTCTTTAGGTGAGTCTTCACCTTCTTTCTTAAATATTCAGCAAACCATTCGTTTAGTTGGGCTTTAATTATTGTATAACCAGCGTTATTTTTCATTAATACATCATACACCCTCTTAATGTCACCTTCCAGATACATTCCTAGGTGTGTTCGCCACCCCTCAACTGTTGCTCTGGGGTAAGTTATGGAGGCATATTCCTCGAATCGTTGTAAAAATTGTGGAAACTGTTCTCCGTTCTCCAATGAGTATTTACCCACAGGGATCATTCTGTTAGAATTAGGAGTATTCTTCTCCAGTAATAAAACTACTTTAGTCAAGGCCATTATCATTTCTTGATTCTGACGATAGATAGCTTTTAGCCAATCTCTGTCTGAAATTGGGAATGGAAGTAGTTCTGCCGAAGAAGGTTGAGTAGGCTGGCCTTGAGAAACCATAGTAGGAGACGATTGTCTCTGATGCTGACCATTTTCATGTGTGGTAGTGGTAAATTTAGAATCGGGTATGCTCGTTAGTCTATTTATCCGATCCTTCAGATCATTAGATAGGGAATATTGTTGGGCCAATTGCTCTCTAGTTATTCCATTATCTGGAATGGAAACGTTTGGGATTACCTGATGTATTCCCCCTTCATTTGTGCGTAACACCTCAGAAGTGGGATCTATATCTCCATTAAGCTCTGTTCTAAGAGCATTAAGATCTTGTTCTAAATTTGGTGGCAACTGGATGACATTCTCCCCCTCTTTGGTATCGGGGAGTGTTTCGTCACCTGTTAAATTTTTTCCGTCCATTATTCAAACAACAACAAACAAAAAAAACAACAAACAAAAATTTACAACCTACAAACAACTCAAACAAACAAAAATAGGAAGGGAGAGGTAGTCTCACGAGCAGCAGTATCAGCAACTACGCTCTGCTACCAATATAAGGGAAGAAATTTTGGGGTAAGCGTGTATTGTTAATAAGATAATCATTGACTGATGAGAGTTAGTGGTGACTATGACAATGAGACAAAAGAGAAATGTATGTTACACAGGAAAACGAATTTATAATAACTAAAGGCCTAATCGTACAAAAAAATGTAGTTGCCGTATACTCACTTTTCGATCAGCCACCTCATTCCTTTCCTCAAGACAAAAGCGATATCATCTGCGACCACTGCAAAGACCAAACATAACATGCGACAAGCCGAACAAGATGCAATCACGATCTCCCAAGCAAGCAATTACATGAAAATAAAAGAAAAATAAGCTTATTAGAAAAATATAATGGTGTTCAGGATGGGTGTATTAGCCAGAGGCGATGAATATTTACCTTTATTGCAACCTATTCAAATTGTCTCCCTATTATAACTCTTAAATCTTTAGGACAACCCTCTTTGTTTCAATTGATTTCAACCAACACACACAAAAAAAACAATGTCTCTCAATTTGAAGGCACATGCACATGCCATGCAAGTTCCAATTCACCTGCACCAGGCCTTCACCACTACTCAGGCAATGACTCCAGAGAATCAACACAGAGAGAAAGAGAAAACCAAAGATACAGATACATGCAAGAATGAGAGGGTTAATATATTTAGTAATTTAGTAATAGTATAAAATTAGTAATGGTAGAATGTGAGTGTTTAACCACACCTTAGTATTTTTCAGACAGTTGAAGATCCCACAGATCCTCAAGCAACCAAGAAATGGTTAATAAATAAATGTGTGTGTAAATTATAATCCAATGGTCTAATAGTTACAAAGAGATAGAGAGTGATAATGAGAATAGTAACATTCTAGTAGAATAACTCTATTATCAGTAAGTAATATCGTAGTTTAAACAAATTATTTCAGTAATGTCCACAAGACCCCAGTGTAAGACAGTATAGGGTTTCTACATGCAACCTTACAAGAAAATTTT
Source organism: Trachelipus rathkii (assembly GCA_015478945.1). Lineage (NCBI taxonomy): Eukaryota > Metazoa > Arthropoda > Malacostraca > Isopoda > Trachelipodidae > Trachelipus > Trachelipus rathkii. The sequence goes on from JABUQX010072740.1 coordinate 27,335, forward strand.
ATAACTAGTAGGGGTATTCAAAAACTCAGGTATATTTATAATATATGTATATATTTATGTAAATTAAGTATATATATATAAAAGTCCTCCTTTACATTCAAGGATTAATACAATTCTGAATGCTTATATAATACAGGACTAGTTATTCATTATTATTATTTAAGTCAACAATAAAATTTCCACATTAAACACATATAACTACTTTCTTTTTCTGAGTAAGTGATACAGGTGTCGTACCGGGGTATATTTTTGTTTGAGTTTATAGTACCGGGGTATATTTTGTTTGAGTCTATAGTACAGGAAACTTTCGTTTGAGTCTATAGTACAGGAAACTTTCGTTTGAGTCTATAGTACAGGAAACTTTCGTTTGAGTCTATAGTACAGGAAACTTTCGTTTGAGTCTATAGTACAGGAAACTTTCGTTTGAGTCTATAGTACAGGAAACTTTCACCAATTGATGGTTTATGGGTATACCCAAACAAATATATGCCTTAATACTAAATTAATTTTTACTCAATATAATTACAAAAAAATTATATATTATAAGATACATAAAAGTTATAGCTGCATTGCAAAGTTCATACACATATGCACCTTATGGAGTGCAAGGTTACCGGGTGTGTGGTCTCCATTGGTTAACACATTTATTAGTTTATTAAAACATGTATAGTCTTGTTACTTTTCACAGGCTTTAATGATTGTTTATGTGTCAAATATTATCAACACCACACTAACCCTACTTGAGGGTACATTTTTATAGTTTTTGGTTTGGTAACTAATCTTTACACAAACCAAAAGGGGCGATATGAAGTTATACAAATCATCAAATACAGACTATAAATTGGTCATAAAATTGTCACTTCAACATAGGTACATTACATTAATAGTCCATACATGTACCATTTAAATTATAGATTGATTTATATTATTCCGGGCTGTACCGTTGATCAGATCATCAAGGGTCTTGAAATTATGAAAAATGGTAATATTTGAAACTTAGATGTGTATTGGGGAGTAGGGTCCCAGACCAGACTGTAGATACTAAGTGAGGGTCCCTGACCGGAAATTTAGATATGAAGTGAGGGTCCTTGACCGGAAATTTAGATATGAAGTGAGGGTCCCTGACCGGAAACCTGAGTAAACAAATAGAATACTCTAATGAGAAATAAATCTAATTATGCATGCAAATATTTCATTCAAGTGTTCTTTATACTAATAAAAAAAATATATCAAATTAGGGTTTAACATAACTAATAAGAAAGTACTTAAATACTAAGAATAAAATTAGCATACCTTAACAAATGTTAAGGTTTTCTTTTTTTCCCAAGGAACAATTGACCCACAACCTAGAATCATCTATCGGTATCGGTAAGACTCAGTCGAGTTATGGAACAGCACAAGCCTAAAAAAAACTTACATGTAAAAACCCAAAATTATACAACCTTCTGACTTATCTATTCCATAGGTAGGTATCACAGTTCGACAACAGCTTCATTTCTTACCAAGGATTGCACATCAAAAAAATTCAGTAAAGTTGATAATGCTGTTGATACTCATAAGACCATCTGGTGGTAAATATAACTTACAAGAGTAACTGAAACAAGCAAATACAAAAAATGAAAACACAGGTAAATTAACCTAACATTGAGTGCTACAACAGAAATTCTCTACATGTTCCTCCCCACCCGTCATAACATGATCTATATATATTATATATATATTATATAATATTATATATGTATATATTTAATATTATATATATATATTATATATATATATATATATATATATATATATATATATATTATATATTATATATATATTTATTATATAATATAATATATATATATATATATATATATATATATATATATAATATTATATATATTTATATATATAATATATATATATGTATAATTATATATATATATATATTATATATATATATATAATATATATATATATATATATATAGTATATATATATAATATATATATATATAATATATATATATAATAATTTAAATAATAAAATAATAATAAATAAAATTTAATTAAATTTATATATATATATTAATATATATATATATATATATATTAATATATATATATATATATATAGTAAAGGTATAGCACAGGACTCACATATTTCCTGAAAAAATTCTAAGTCCAAAATCAAAATATCGTAATATTTATATATAATAATAATAATAAAAAATAATAATAATAATAATAATAATATAATAATAATAATAAATAATAATAATATAGGCCCAATAAATATAATTATATAATATATAATATAATAGTAATATATCAACCTATACATATTGATATATTGATTTTGGACTTAGAATTTTTTCAGAAAATATGTGGAGTCCTGTTATATATATACGGTATATATATTGTAAAATTTTAATTATTATTATAAAATCTAAATAAAATTAAAATGTGTTTTAGTTTTAGCCTTGTTAAAAAGCGAATATGCTAAACGTGTTTCAGATAAATGACTTATTTACCTGTGGTAGAAAAAGCGCCCAAAAAAAAGAAAAAAGTAGGTTAATGGTATGTCGGTGGGCCTGGAAAGGGTGGGGGGGGGGGGGCCCCCCCCCCCCTCCCGGGGGGGGGGTTGGAAAAGGTATTGCAGATTTATCTCAGGAAGAAATT
>JABUQX010072740.1:35000-42777 GCA_015478945.1 Trachelipus rathkii
AAGGGAATGGTTAAAGTTCCAAAATTTATATTGTTAGATAAGATAAGTTTATAAAACTTTATAATATATATATATATATATATATATATATATAATATATATATATATATATATTATATATATATAATATATATAAATATAGTATATGATAATTAGTTTGGCACCGATACAAATTTTTCGTCGCGATATCCGATACAAGTACTCACAATTTTTTCAACTTCCGATAACCGATGCCGATAACCAAAATTTTTGCCCGATACCGATACTTTTTACTCCTATAAAATATGGCCTAATATATTATTATATATATATATATATATATATAATATATATATATATATAAATATATATATAGTATATAGTATTATATATATATATATATATATATATATATATATATAATATATATATAGGCTGTTTACACAAAAAAAAACAAGCCCATTTGTTACATAAAAACAACCCTTGCTGTATCTAATATATATATATATAGAGCGAAAAAATTTGGTGCACGTATTAATCGCATCTAGTATGAGTGAAAAAAATTGTTATAATGGTTCGAAGTCAATTTTTTGAATTTTGGGAATTTTTTTCATTTTTGTAAAAAATTTCACAAATTTTCAGCATTTCTGAAACGACTTTTTGAAACTTTTCCAAGCATTCAACTGCATTTAAGAAAATTTATAGAAAAAAAATAGCCCAAAAAAAATAAAATATTTGATTCATTCCTGTTGGTCCCATCCTTGATCTCATTCCACACCAATTTTCATGAAATTTATGCAGCCCTCCCCCCCCCTAAGACCACCTTGAGAGTTTGAGCTCCGTAAAAAAACCTCACTTGAATCAAAAAAAAATTAAAAAAACCCAATTCCAAATTTATTGAAAATGTGCATGTATATGCGCTATAACTCCTATCAAACATGCTGTATGGTTGTTTTTTTTAATTCTGTCAGTGTGGGGTCGCCGAAAACCCCCCAGAAAAAAATGTAACATAAAAAAAACCCCACTTTGTACAAGAAAAAAAAAACCCATGTTTTTACAAAAAAGTTTAAAAAAAAAATTTTTTTTTTAATTAAATAGTAATAGTAGCAGATTAACGGGTGCAGGGAACTGCAAAAAAAAAAAAAAAAACATTTAAAATATATAAATTAACCTTGATTTTTGATTTTTCTTCAATAAATTTTTTTTTAAATTTTTAATTTTGAATTTAATAAAGGTCTGTGTACGAAAAATAAAAAAAAGATAATTGTAAAATTTGATTCACCTACTCTTTGAATAGTACAGTTTTAAGCTATGTATAACTATAATGCAATATTGATAGCGACATTATCATTAAAAAGTTATTTAACAATTTATGAACCCGTGGCAATATTCAGGTTACCCATTCAATTTCCCACCCACCCACCCTCACCCTTGACTGGGGGGGGCCAATTGACTTAGTAAACCTCGGATCAACTCTGAGGCATCGGAAACCCATATAAACATACCTGACAACAAACAAAGAACTAAAACCAGTAGCTAAAAAAATTCTAAGGGTGGCCAGATTTTTAAAAAAAATCAGCTAAATCTGGCAATGCGGCTAATTTATCATTCTTACTTACTACTAACACGTTAGGGAAGCCCCATTTCAGCTAGTGTCAATCAAAAATTGGATAAAATTTATATATTTTTTTTTAGGTTTTCTGTAAATTGGCCCCAAAAATTTTTTTTTTCTTTTTTTTTAATGAAAATTTTTTTAAAATAGTTATTTTTTTTTATTTTTTTAAATTTCTTTACATTAAATGAATTGCCAAATGCCCATATTTTAATATATATCTAGAACTAATTTCTGTAAGTGTTATAAGTTTTTAAGTTAGTTACTTAAAACAAAAAAAAAGGCCGTTTTTTTTCTGAAATTGCCTCGGTTGACGGTATCTTAATTTCATATTAAATTTTACTTTTTTTTTTTACTATTTTTAATAATATTTTTCATAAAATATGCTTAAAAAAGATTTAACTAGCATATGATGACATATTGTCACTCTAAGGAAATGTTTTTTAAAAGTAGGTTTTTTTTTTTTTTACATTTGGTTTTTTTTTTTAAAAATATTGGTTTTTTTTTTTTTTTTTTTTTTGATCTAAATAATTTTAAAAGTATTAAAGAAAAACAAATAATTTTTCCCTGGGATATATAGCCCTAGGCTAGCCATTATTAAGAAATTATTATAAAAGTCCAATATTAAAATAGTTTAATAGTTATAGGCAAAAAACTGAAAATTGGGTTTTTTTTGTGTAAAATAAAACTATATATTATATATATTATATATATAATATATATATATATAATTATATATATTATAATAATATATATATATATATTAATATATAATATATTATATATATTATATATATATATATTATATATATATCGAAGCACTGGTTAATGAAACCATACTATTCTCTCTACACTGCAGCAGTGCCCAGGCCATAACCTGCTCGCGCATTAAGATTCATCCATAATTATTAAAATAAAATAATTTTAAAAATTTTATAAATATATATATATAATGGATAATATGTATTCATGTGATATATATATATATATATATATATATATATTTTTACTATATATATATATATATATATATATATTATATATATAATATATATATATATCCGATTAGAATTTGATTTTCCCTGACTATCCCTGATCCAATTAAGCAAATTTTCGTTATTTTTGGCGTATAAATATAAGAGAATAGTCTTTGTAGCCTATGTGATCAGTTATTACATGTAAACTATTGAAAATTACTTTAAAAATTGTTCATCATCATGGATGAATTTAAATTTTTTTTTTATTTTTTTAGTAATCGACCTATACCTTCCCCATAGCCCGCCCAAAGCACTTTTTTTATTTTTTCCAAAAGTAAGCGGTTTTATTTATATAAAAAAGAAAAATAAATTTTAAAGCTTACATTAATAGCCTTAGGTGAATAACGTCCACTGTGATCACAAAAAGTTCTTAATTGGGGAGATTTAGGTTAACTTTTTCTTCTCAAGGGCATCTGAAATTTTGATTTTTATAGCGTCTTCTTCTGTCAAGCTTGTTTTAACATCTTTCTCTGCTCTTCAAAGTTTTATTTGATCTGTTGATCATTTTAATTTTTTTCTTTGAGATGTTGCTTTAATCTCCTAATAGGGTAGCTCTTACATTTGGTCACATTTTTTTGAGTTTGATAGGAACTTTAATGAATACTTTCAATGAAGAATCTTATTGCATTGTGCACTGTTCTTTGAGAAATCAGACTATGTTTTTTTCAGATTCTCTACTAAATTTGCTTTATTTACAGAAAACCCTCTTCCACTGTCGCATTTCCATGGAAAATATCCTCCTAAATTTTATAATAATTGCCATCAATTCCCGCAAAACTTGATCTCCCAGGTACTAATAGAAAAAAAATTCATCAAGTCTCTTAGAAGGGACAGTCACCATCCAAAAATGATTTTGAAATTTTATATTCAAAGGTAGAATGAGTTTCACTGCAAAGTAGAGTGCATTGTGCTTTTACTTTCTCATCAACAGAATCTGTGATTCGAATATTGGTGTACAATGCCTCAAGCAATAAAGCAAATCTTTGTTTCCCTTGTTCTGGCTGATGAAAAACTATAACTAGGATCCAATGATGAGAGCCCTTGGACAGGCTTGTTACTTCAGAGGACATCTTTCTAATATCTTTTCTGTCATTTTGATTAGCAAAGTCTGGCATTTAAGTTTGAATTTTAGGATATTACTTTCATTCGAAGTGACTTCTTTGAGAAGTTTTTTTTTGTTTGAAATCCAAGATTAATACCTTTTACATCCCGCAAATTGTCTTTGTCATGTAAATCTAATACAAAAAGCTTAGTTGTTTTAGCAGGCATTTTACTGGACTTAAGAAATCTTTCCAAAATATTTAGTACGACATTGTAAATCTGTGAAGGAATGACCAAGTTGGGTTGACGTTTGGGACTTTCGTAAACGAGGATTTTCACATTCTAAGGTGCTTTTAAAAAAAAAGCAGTTTGCATTTTAGAAATACATCTCGTTTGAACAGCTTTTGCAATGTGTTTTGGTGTTGAGTATGATTTTCGGTCGTCACTGCATCTATAAAATCCAAAATCACTTTTCCTATTAACCTTATAAATAATAATATATATTAAAAAATATAAATCCTGGAGTATAAATCTATGATTAAGTCTATCATTACAGTCCTAAAACACGTCCATTATCTCTATCACCTTTAATGCGGAAAGGATGAACTTGCTAATCTTCTACTGAGATCTAGAATAGGATGATTTTAGTGTTTATTGTAACTAATAATATCTTATCTCGCTTCCAGAATATATAGTATATTTTTTGATGTCGTTCTCCCCATTCCTTTTCATTCACGTTATCTATCATCTCTTTCTTATTTATCTTCATTTTAATACAGTGAAGATATTATTATCAGGAATAATTATGTTATATCGGTCTGTAGCTGGATCATTTCTTCCTACTTTAGTTTATATGACATTTTCATCAATTCTTGTATTTTCCTTTTGTACTTTTTTCAGCATATTTCTATAATGCTTCTTCCGTCACCTCTCTCTATACTTTTTTCCCTTGTTATTTTCCAGATAAATTGTGTGAATATCTCTCTGAGAGGAATTCTATTCTGTACTAATAATTATTCTTGTGATGTCTTTCTTTATCGAGCGGTGATTTGTGTTTTTTTCTTAAGTCTAGCAATATGACCATATTAACATTTATATTATATTCGTATAAACTTCGCTATATAAAGCATAATGAAAATTATACTATAAATTCATTCTCAAACGGCAAAACGCTGTCGTATTATTACAATTATGATTAAAGGATATAGAACTAAAGAAATTAGTCCCCATGTAAAGGTATTGTGGACTTGCTTACTTCTATTTATCGCAGCCCACTAATACTTTAAACTTGGAACTAATTCTGTATTCAAATCTCCTTTAATCATAAGAATTGCAGGTCTAAGGTTCCGCTACACAAGCCTTTAGTTATTGTTCTGTGGGTTTTTCTCGAATGTAAGAAATCCACCTTTTCGTTCTACTGAGTTGCAGATTCAAATTACTTAGGATAAATTGGTAACCTTAGCAGGCTCATATGACAGAAATTTCATCAATAAAAGAGTACTGACCTTGATCAAAATGCAAATTCTCACCAAATGAACTAAATTCTGCCACTAGAATAAAATCCAATGATATCACTGACATTAAATGAAACTATCTGCATAAACACTAACTTCAATTGGTTGGATTTTTTTTAAATTAAAGAATTATGTCTTCCATTGAATCTTGAGGTCACACAGTCGTTTCTATATATTATGGGCCAATGGTAATTCTTCGACTATGTAGGTGTACTTTCTTACGTTATATTTATCTTTATAGTGTGAGCTTCAACAGCATGTGTCATTTTCTCTCCTTTCACTATCCTTCTCTTCTATACTTAATCTCTAGTATGTATTGGCTGATCAGAGTCACTATGACCTCAATAGGGCCACTGTTATTATTCTCTTCTAAAACTTCTTCATTCTTCAAAATGCTTCTACAAAAGGTGGAAGACTTAAAAATTTGGAATCTTTTTTATATATCACTTAATCCCTACACTTATTCCTATAAGAACTTCTTTGGCACCCTTGATTGGCCTGTTACTAATTCCTGAATTTCGTGCAAAAAAGAACACAATTTCTTGCGAGGTTTATTTTGTTTTTGCAAACAATTGAAATTCAGCTTTGATGTGGAGCCCGTCGTTTTCGGATAAACAGAAATAAAACTAATAACAAATAGTTTATATTACAAAAAATGATCAACTATTGTGATGGAAGTTTATCTGAATTTGGAAAGAAATTAGAATTTAAAGCTGATTTTTATTGAATGAAATATTCATCAATTCAAACGGGCCTACCCCGCCCATCATTTTTTTTGGTTTACACATTTTTCATAAGAACGTGCTAATTCTCAATCACAGGAAATAGGCAACCTTAATAGAAATTAAGGAAATTCCTTTTACTTTGATAAGTATTTTTTTACGATTTTGCGCGGTTTAACAAAAACGAACGCAAACCCGAGCATTTCTTACGTTCGTAAGCACAAATAGAAACGAAAACGCCTATATAAAATACAGAAGGTCAGATAGATAGGGAAACTATCAGACAAATTGCGGATATATATATATAATATATATTACTATATATATATATATATATATATATATATATATATAATATATATAATAATATATAATATAAATTTGGGATGGGCCGGATAGTGAATTTAGCCGGATACCGGGTATCCGGCTGGAAGGTAACCGGATATCCGGCCCGGATATCGGAATATAGTGAATTAGCCGGATAGCCGGATACCGGATATCCGGCAATCTGTTATATTAGCGTCGGGCCGGGGGTGACTAAATAAAAAAAAATTTATTTTTTGCTCTCGTGGTTAAGTACTCAATACAAAGTTTTATTTAGAATTATCTTTTAATTCTAGAGAGTTTTTTTATATTTTTTAAAAAAATATAATAACTTGCGGTATTTTTCTCCTTTATTAAATTTTCACAATTTGAAAAAATGCGAGTTTTTTTTAACTATGTTTTAAAATGAAAAGTTATGGAGAGATTTTAATTATATATTTTTCAGTGTATACAGTTTAGTATGTTAGCTTTAAACTGGCAAAACTAAATTTTTTGTTCCAAACAGTGCATAGTGGGTAAATCGCTGAGCCTAACTTGGCCCCGATTTCATCCCCCAATAAAAAATTGATGAATTGGGGTGGATTGGGAAACCATTGTTAATTCTTATTTTATGTAACTTCATTATGATTGACTATTTAGTTTGCATCAAAGACTAATTTAAATCGTATAAACAAACAGGTATTAATAGATAAATGTAAAAATTAAAAAATAAAAATAAATTTATATGGAAAATATGAATTCAAAAAAAGTGTCAGAATTTGTCCCAACGAGATGGGGTGAATTTTGGGCACCACATTTTTAAATGCTTAGTTTATTGATCAATTTATTAAAATTTTAATACTATTGACTAATTTTATATATAACAATTTCTATTTTAGTAAAAATTAAAATTAAATTGAATTAAATAATATAAAAGAGGAATTTTAAAAGATGGCCCAATTCACCATAAAAATATGGTGGTCCGATTCACCCCTTCAACCTGAGTCTAAATGATCTTTATTTAAAACTTTAATAAAACTATGATTAATAAAAAATTACATTATTATTTTTTTGTGTGCTTATGACCTACTATAAAATGGGCCTTCGATTTTCAGAAGAAAAAAAATCCAAAAAGTGTATTAGGGGAAAAAGTGGGGAGAAACGAAGTATATACCTTAAAGGGTCAACGTCCACCCCCGCCGCGCTATACCAGGATTATAAAGTATATAATTTATATATATATAATGATATATTATATAATATATATATATATATATATATATATATATATTATATATATTAATATATATATATATATATATATAGTATATATATATATATATATATATATATATATATATATATATATACCTATAATATATATATATATATATAATTATATAAAATATATATATATATATATATATATATATATATATATGGCCGTCTCCAGATTAGGTGCCCCCTGTACCTAAAAAAAAAAAAACAACTATATTAAATAAAAACTTAAATATATTTTTTGAATTTAGCGTACATTGTAATGCAAGAACTAAAAAGAAAAAATAATAA
>JABUQX010072741.1:0-57500 GCA_015478945.1 Trachelipus rathkii
CACGCCCTAAGAGAGTACTCTGAGGCAGACATCACATGGGCACTGAGTCTAGAACGACGTAGTGTAAGCGGATGGCTTGAAAACAGGAAAACTTTATATCTATACTTCTTATTCCAGGATCATAGTCTCACTACAATAAATTAACACATGTAACAACATAGTCCTCAGGTGCTCAAGAGACGACGTTCCTAGGGGAAAATGAGTCACACTTCTATTGGGGTCGTAATGGACTAAGTAAGATATAATCCCTTTTACAGGTATAAGCCAACCATCGATGGGATACTAATGGAAAAATGCTAACCGAGGTGTGCCCATGTTCTAGCTTGCCATCATCAAACCCAAGCACCTGGAAAGGGGGCGGGAATAAGTATCAGCTCTTGAAAGGATGCATCATCCGTACAGCGGTCTATCAGAAGAGAAAGAGTGAGACCAAAAATCAACTAAGGTATATGTAGTTGTACGCACTTACCACAGAGCACGGTGGCCCTCAGAAAAGTTTATACTTCGATTAGAGCACGGTCATTGTCCCACAGTGACACAATGCCTCGGAGCTCAACGCGAAATGGATGGACAACGGTTACGGAGGACAAGGGAGAGCTCAGGGAGGATGAATGAGACCCGTGGTAGGCTCCCTCAAAGCGTGTGAGACAAGAGTACACCCCTTAAACAAAGGCGGTGGAGGACTACAGCTCCATAAGCAACTCACGAGATGATACCTCTGCGCCTAAGAAGACCTGATATGATCTGTAGGGGACAGGGTGATCTATGACGAGATTTTATTTCAAGGCCCCTTCCTATGTGTCACACGGCGCGTGGGCACAAATAAGAAAACCTCTCAGTCTAACACTCAATCGTGCTCGTACCACAAACTGAACGTTGCTGTGTGTGCGAGAGTGGTCACCTAAAAAACAAGTAGCGAACCATGTGAGAATGAAGCACACCGCGAGCGGGGCCCCACAGGGAGCAGTGCGGGGGCCAAGAGGGTACCTCATATAAAAGAAAGTGAGACAACGATAGAACTAAAGGCTAAGAAGTGTGGCGAAAGTGGCTATGCCACATGCCAAGCTCAGAACCACACAGTGACGCCACCACAGGTGTAGTGAAGAGTGAAGATTGGTGCAGAAATTCAGCCATCCAAATAAATTGCTTTACAGTCGAGAAACACATGCTTGGGGGGCAGAATAGGGCGCAAACAATAATATAGTGTAAAAAAGCCAGTCGAGGTCAACCGGGCGTCATTCCTCTAGGATCAAAAGAAAAGTACCTTTTACTACTTCTAAGTTGAGGACCACACAGTGGCCGATGCGGAAGTCGGTTATACCCCAAGAAAAAGATGGAGGTTGAATAACCAAGAGAACATAAACCACAACCATACCTAAGTCGTGTCCTGTGATATAGACCTTAATACATAAACGCAGGAGCACTTTTAGACACACGTATGTAAAGAGCTATATCCCATACTATAAGGCATGACAGCGGATTCCACTAAGCATAAGGTGGTAGAAAGCCTAAAGATATAATAGATCGGGCATGGAATAAAGGCGCCCAAGCTGTGACAAGGGAGCAAGAAGGATAAGAAAAAAAAATAACTGTTGATTTCCATCTGAAAGACACAGTGCCGATGGGGACCATCCAACACCTTGGAGTCACTCCTCGATTAACAATCCGAGTGAGATGGGACCAAGGCCGCCCCGGAAGGAAAGAAAAAGACTGAATATGCGTCATAAAGAGACTCCCTATTAAAGGCAGGCGCTCCCAGTATCATCTTCGGACGGCAGCGTTGCAAAGAAACCTGAGGAGAAGCGTGTCCAGAAGAAGGCCTAAATTACAAATTGTATTCTTTTCTCCCTCATATTTGCGAAGAGCCAATAGTTATATAGGCGTTCGAAGTAGAGAGAATAAAAGAGTTTGGTGATCCCACACATTCGCACTATAACCACTATCTAAACGCGAGCTCTCGCTCTCTCTCAGCCAAATCACGGTCCGTCAGTCGGGATGTCGGACATGCGAACTCTTCATACGACCCGGAAACAAAATAAGATACCAGGCATCATATGACCACTACAAACACTCACATAGAACTAGATTGCCCTCCTATAAAAATTCCTTAAAACAGTTCTCGCCCTTATCTCCACGTGAGCATATGATATAAGAGGCCAAGCGCTCGACTAATTACTGCTCTCCGTGCGTATCCCTCGGGAAACCCTATAACCCTCGAAAACGGCGTTGGACTATAAACAACGGCTTGAAAATCCAAATCAAAATACACCATCTCTCTCTACGAACATATACAGTGACGCATTGGCACCTCGCATGTGTGTAATTGTCATATACGATATAAGGCACTGTCCACGTTATTTAGGCAATTTGATGTAATAATATTAAATTATATATATAGGTCCATATATGATAGGATATTTTAGTAAATTAGTTATAATAACCAGATGATAATGCTCTCAACATAGTAAATAAATAAATTAATATAAAATAGATCAATATCATTACAATAAATATCATATATAATATATATAATTTAATCGTTATAATATACTATATATGTAGTAGACTCACTCAAATTAATATACGTATATATATATAGGATAATAATAAACTCCATAAGATATAAGATGATAAATAAAGCTTGAATATAATTGATACACTAATATATATACAATTATTTATTATAAAACATGGAGTGGTGAAGTATGTAATAATATATAAGTATATATAATACTATAAGTCAACATATAATATAACTAATATAACTAAATATACCTAATAAGATAATATATATACTACTAATTAAAACTCATAATACTACCTGAGTATTATATAGAAGAGGTGCTGAATGGTGAGGAGAATACTAATTGATGAGGCGGTAAGAGATTTAACGGGAAGAGAGGAAATGGGGAAAGGAACAAGAGGAGTCAGTAGTGATGAAAGAGGGGGGTAGTGCTGGGACATTTCTCATAGTACTCTCAACAATGAAGATTATGCTGTGGAGGAAGAGCGCGCTTATAGACATTAGGACCAGGAAAAGTGGACGGCGGCTGTTTTTAGATCTGGAAAGGAAAGGCATATAGAAGAAGTGAAGAGTTCGTAGAAAATTATGGAGGGTCTGCATGAGGAATATGGAGTAGAGCGATAAATTAGGTAAAGTTGTTAGAGGCCATTAATAGGAATAGCAGAAATGTGGTCGCTGAGTGAAATAAAGAAGTCGCTATAAGAGTAGTGGGCGCAGTGACTCGCTCTCTGCGCAAAGTGGAGAGAAGAGAGGGAATTGAAAGAACAGGAGAATGATCTAGTAAACAATATGTCACAACGATGGCTATATACAACTTATTTATGACTAATATTGTAATATCTGGAGAGGATGCAAGGAGAGAGAGAGAGTCGGGACTGATGGATAGGGTGATAGATGAAGAAAGATGACATAATGAATAACACTATTGTCGGATGATACCTACCTTAATGGATAGCGAGAGAGAATTTCAGCTAAGCGGCGTGACTGCTAAGCTCACTCTCTCGTAAAGAAGTCTTGATAATGAGAGGTTGTGTGGACAAAAGGGTCTTAAGATAAATCAGGCGTAAAAGTAAAGTGTAGTGGTTTTGAGAGGAGAGAAAAACACAGAATAGCGGGGATGGGCGTTAGAGTATTACCATAGAGTATAGGAGAGTCAAGTATTTAGAAGAAGTAAAGGCTTTTCAGATATTTTAGAGTAAATGATGATTGAAGTAAGGAAGAGAGCGAGACATGAAAGGAGAGAAAGAAATCACAGAAGTAACCCGAGAAGGAAATGAGAGAAGACATTTGAGGTTGAGGGGAATTATGGAAAGGGAGGGATTTATCACTCACATAAAACTTAAAGATAAGTATGTTTGAAAAATTTGTGTTCCATCAGTAATAGGTACTATATGGGTGTGGAAACAATAGGGGGAATATTGTAAATGCTAGGTCCATAGAAGAAAATTGGAGGAATGTTTGAGATGAAAGGGTGAGAGCGGTATGTGGGGTTAGTAAAATAGAGAGGATTAGGATTAGGAATAAGGTAATAAGAGAGAGATGTGAATGGAAGAATGGTTTGGTGAGATGAAAGAGCGGAGTAAGGGAAATGTTAAGATGGTTTTGGACATCTGGAAGAAGAATGAGGAGGAGCATAGAGGGATGGTTAGAGAGAAGTTGGAAGGAACGGAAGAAATATAGATAGGAAGAAGAGGTAAAGGGGAGAACCAAGAAGTAAGGTTAGGATTATGGATAGGAATAAAGGAAATGCTGGAGGAGAGAGGGGATGAGGTTGGAGGAAGGTAGGGTGTTGGCGTGAGAAGATAGAATGAATGGCATGATAAGAAGTCGCGCTCGCGCGCGGAGCAGAGATGAAGGAATATATGCTCACTCTAGTAGTGAAAGGACCTGCATACAATACACACATACCACACCTGACAGAGCAAAGAAGGGGCAAATAAGAGGCACATGTAGAAATAATAATAATTATATATAAATCACTATTTATCAACGAGAAAGATAACTTAACTATAACTTATATATATATATATCAAATAAACCACCCGTAACTATATAGACTCTATACTCAATACTCTCTATATAAACCGATCACCTCTCTCTCTCCTAGTAAGTAATAATCTCTCATAAGTAAAAAATATAGTATACTATATAAATGCACAGTATAGTAATATACGTGAGCTCAATACTATAGTAACTATTCATAATTAATTAAAGGTTAGACGAACGACACCCACGACATATGTGAAAGATGATGATGATAAAAAAAATAATATAAATAATAAATAATAATAAATAATTAAAAAAATTTTCATACTTACTTAACAACAGGCTTTAAGTAAAATATCCTAGTTACGTATATCTGGTGATAAAAAGTCAAGACCATTTTGGATGAACCAAACACCTGTATGGGTTGTGAATAATATAATAAAAAAAAAAATCAAAAAAAATAAAATATATACATATCTCGGCTCTTCTCTAATTTTCAAACCCTTTATAGAACACTCTCTAATATGATATAAATAGAAATATATATCCTAGAACATAAAGTACGTAACTCGCATACGAAGACTGGAGAAACCAAATTCCCTATACAGGAGTTAACTGCGACAACTAAGGATATGTGTGAAGTTCAATAAATAGTTTTCAGAAACTGCAAGAAATCACACACAATATCCACCTTTTAAGAAGCATACCTAGATGGAAGAGAAACAATTACTAAACCTTCCGCAAGGCAAAATTCATAAAGACCAAAGGAAAGCCCAAATTAATATTTTAATGGATAAGATACCCTTACGAATATTACCATATTCGCATATGAACTTCCCGATGAAAAGTTTAAGATCTATGCCGTATTTAAAGAATTATGATAAAGAAAATATATAATTCGCAAGTCCTATAACATATATTGAAAGCATAGAAATCAACACTGGTTCATCCCTTGTTCCACTATTTCTTTTAATTATATCAGGCCCTGGAGGGCAAGACTGAAATTCTGGTCAAATCAAACCAGAGTATGGCAAGGATGAAAAAATTTAACAGAGCCAGACCAATATTGTAAAGGCACTGACATGAAAACACAGCCTGACTCACACTTCCTATGGTCTCTCGGTTGCCAGCTTGAGAGAATATCGATCAGTGAGAGCAAGTGTGCACAAGAGATTATCCAGGTGAAGAAAAAAGCCAAAAGAAAGAGAGCAATATAAGACATGTGAATATATAGACAAGGTTATAGTCTGGCAGTCAGTAGAGGGCAGAAGATATAAGAATAGACAAGGAGGCTCAGAAAGGCATGATGTGCGGAAAGTACTTTAAGATGGAGGAAGGTATGAAAATGAGGTTTAGAAGAGCAGTGCCTGTTGCCAACAGATATGCCCGCGAGCTAGAGTCGATAATGAGAGTGGAAGCGTAACAGTTTGAATGGACTCTAAACATGAATGGAGAAGAATTAATGAGTGGTGTGCAGCATGGAGAAGTGCACAAAGAACAGCCGTTGAAGCAAGCAAACGCAAAGACTCCACCTTTCAAGAATAAGAGCGTGAGTGGAAACAATACCCCTAGTGAGATCGTTGTCGCGCGCACACTCCACCTCAACAGGTTAAGAGAGACCCCTCATACAAGAGACTAAAAGCAACATAGGAAAAGCTCGCTGAGAAAGACGGAAAAAATACAGATCAAACTCAGATAGCACACACACATTACTTACACAATCACAAAAAATGAAAATAAGAAATACCATTTATGGATGAAGAAAGGAAAGACTATAGACTGATTTGCATAAATGCAAAAAATACACCACTTCACTTTTAATCATATGCACCTGTTTTGCAAACCCAAAAAAAAAAAAAAAGCGCAAATACACCAGAAGATAAAAAGAACCCAAACCACAAAAAATTTTCATAACGCTATCTAAAAAATATGTAAAAAATCAAACATCAAGCAAATCAACGCATAACAAAACAATGAACAACCACCTCAGCGAACCAAAAAAGGATAAAAAAAGACTAAAACGGCTGAACTGTGACGAATGACATGTGGCACAGAGCTACGCAGAGTGAGGATCTCAATAATATATTCGATGAGTGAGACAACATAGAGAATTCTAAACAGTTAAATCTAAGTTTGAAAAAGTAAGGTGTGTGTGTGGTTATATTCATATGAGAATACACAAATCTGACTGCGCGGTAAATAGATTCGTAGCGAGAGTGCGGACATTCTGTGGACTAATCTTGAATGACAGTATTATTAAGATGGAGTGTCCGCACATAGCCACAATAACCATCTAGCAATTGACTTAGAAGCTTCAAGATTGATTGGGATAGTTGGAGAGCGATACTAATGATTCTCGCGGATAGGGTGATCAGAAAAGGGGAAGGATTTTAATAAACAGGTAAATTTGGAGGTGACGGAAGAAAATGAGAATGATTTAGGAAGTTAATTGATTTCTGTGAGGAAACGAATAAGTGATGTGTAAGTAAAGCAATGTCCATTGAATAGCAATATAATATAAAGAGAGCCCGAAATATAACAATAGAAGAATATGGTGTAGCGAGATGATGGTATCTAAGTAGAAATAGTATGATTTGAGTGTGGTGGTGAAGAAGATGGTGAAGGATGAAAAGGGACGAAAGGAAGACCAAAATAGAGAAGGCGTTAGTATGGATGTCAACCTATGGATTATTCACCTCGACTGTATACTATGCCAAGATAAGTAGTGGTGCTCAGGATGGAGAAAGAAGAATAAGGTAAGGAAGCATCTTAACGAATTATTTTTTGAAAACAAAAAATCAAGAATGAAAAAATGAACCAGACGAAACTGAGAAAATTTTGCCACAAATGAAGGAAGCCTTTGTAGTAGTGCGAAGGAGAAGTATGTGGATGTGCGCAAAAGTAGCGAAGTAAAGAATCTCAACAGCGAAATTGTGCGAATGAAGAGCTGAATGCAAGCGGTTAAAAGTTTAAAAGAGGCTTGGTGGAATGTGCTAAAAGCAAATGATGAGTTCTCAAAAAGTATGTTTGGAATTATATAAGGAGGAAAACAGTAATACTAAAAGTTGCATACGTAGGACGAAAAAAATGAGGCTAAATGACAGTTGGGGAAAAAGGAAAATAGGATCTACACAATGGCTACTTTCAAGTTTTTCGAAATAGAAGCGTGAAAGATTAAAAAAGAACTGAGGACATAAGGGAATCTTTTTTTTTGCATTGAATAATGAATAGAGAGTTGCTTTCGTAACTGATAAATGGATGTGAGAAGTGTGGACGAAACACTTCGAAAATCTGCCTAACATTGGCCAAAAAGAAAGTACACTCGCACACGCGAAAGGATTAGATCGTGCTGTGTAGTGGAGTTTATAGGTGCAGGATGCAAGAAAAAAATAAAAGAGTATTAATATGAGGATGATAGGCGAAATAAAAAACGAAAAATGAGATAAGAGGATAGATAAGAGGGAGGAGTAATGAGTAGGAAAAGAGAAAGATTAGGAATGCTAAATACTGTGACAGGACAAAACAAAACTGCAGATGAGAAAGTACTGATAGAAATGAACAAGAAAAAAATTATCGAGATATGATAGATTGAATGATTGAAAATTATCACCAAGAGTTAAAACCAGTGATACGCCCAATACAAAAAAAGAGATAGAAAAAAGAGAACTTATAAGTAATAGTACCCTATATAAGGGTAAAGGAAAAGAGTCAGAGAGGAACATAGCAAGTGAACAGTAGTAAGCCATAAATTAGTAAAATTTAACAGAAGTTAATTGAAAGCGGAATGAATATAATTGCTGGCATATTTTGAGAAGTCGGAGTGTCATACGAAGATAGAACTAACCCTGTGGCGGGAAGAAAGAACAAGGTGCATATTAGAAGTGGTAAAGGATGTGTGGAACAAATCTTTACATTGAGAACAAGATGTGAAAAGAAATGAGAGAAGAATATAAATTGATATATATAATATATATTGAAATAGAAACAAAGGACTGAATTTTACATTCAGGATTAATATGAAAGCGTAGACCTCCTTAAGTACATCGTTAGAGCATATATGGTTTGGTGGGTTAAACTTCCGAATGGAATCAAAAGTGTAAATAATGACGAAGTAAAGCATATTTGGCGCAGAAAATGTACTTCAGAAGTGAATCACTAGTATCCTCATACGGGAAAACATTGGGGCCAAACTACACAAAAAAAACAACAAGAGAAAAAAAAAAACAAAAAAAATAAAAAAAAAAAAAAAAAAAAAAAAAAAAATAAATATAAAAAAAAAAAAAAAAAAAAAAAAAATAAAAAAAATAAAAAAAAAAAAAAAATAAAAAAATAAAATATATAATAAAAAATATGAAAACGTAAAAACAAAAATACGAGAATAAAAAAATTCATACACCGATAACTCAACACAAAATCACACAAAAAAAAAAACCCAAACTAAATTATACTTACCACCATAAAGGTTAAAAGTAAGAAGACAAGATAAAAAAATACTGGCAAATGCATGTACTCTCCTGGTTTATTTAATTAGAGATATATGGATAGAGCATTAGAAGAATTTAGAGTGTTGGAGGTGGACAGAGAAGTGCAAAATGATGGCAGGACCTTGAAAGAAGAGCCTGGAGAGGGAATTCCCAACCTAATTCACTATGCGCAAGAGATAGACTTTGATGATTATATGTCGTGCACTCCTGAAAGAGAGAGAGATATATGAGAGGTTGGATAAGTAAGAGGATTAGAGAGATTTGGTATTGAGTGTAAAAAGGAGGGGTTTGAACAAGTGAAATAAGATGACGAGAATAAGAGTAGAAGCGCTATGATGAGTTTAGTAGATGAGTGAGATAGCGACTTACGCGGGTGTGAAGTTCATCTTAAATGGTGAGGCAACTGGAAAAAAGGTATCGCGAGTTTAAAATATTTAGGATATATGTTTGATGAAAAGGGAATGGAATTGATGCCAAGGAATCTGAGATAAGATATCGAAAGAGAATGCCACTGTGAATGTAGGAAGAGTGGCTGGACTGGAATAAACTCAATATAGCAGATGGTATGTAAAGGGACAATACCAATGACATTTCCCATGAGTTGTGCTAGAATGGTTAGCAAATGAGAGGATATGTTGTTTTCCTGCTTTATAATTTAATTAATAGTTAAACTATGGTCTGGATAAGAGGTATATAAATATACACTAAGGTAACAAAGTGTTCACATCAATATAATCTTAGGGGCGTGTTAAGGTGTGAGAAGAATTGATTAAAATTTGAGGAATGAACGCAATTTAAGGATACCTGAAACTATAAGATTTGTGGTGTGATAAAAGGCTAGTAAATGATGAGAATAAACGAGAGTACATATGGAAAGGATGGATTATATAAAAAAAGGATAAATATAAATAATAAAAAAAATATGGATTGATAGTTCAGTTGGTTTCAGGAGGGTGAATATAAGTGGTGAGTGTGACGGGACCGAAAGAAAAAGAAAATTAAGTACTGATTGTCATGTAAAAAGAAATTTGAGACCTGATACGGAGAGGAATGAGAGTTTTGGCTAAGAGGCTAGGAAGAATGCAAACTAGGAGTGTGAATGCTGGGGTTTTAAGAGTGGAGTGGTAATATGGTTATGGGTTTTTGGCCCAGGGGAAATAAATATATGAACCCACATTAGATGATGATACCACAAAGATAGAGGATCCGCTTGCATGTCTCGTGAACCCCAGAGGTGGATTATATTTCTACATGCAATGAGTTCTTCATTAAAGTGTTCTACTACTTTTCTGTTCCAGGGGGTATGCTACGCATCCTACACCCCATTGGTGATAGGAATGGGATAATATGAAATAATATATATATATTATATAATATATATATATATAATAAAATAATATATATATAATATAATAATAATATATTATAAATATAATTATAATAGTAATAATAATATAAATAATATAAAACTATATAATAAAAATATATAAAATATAATATATATAATATTACATATTTAATTATATAAATATATATAAATAAATATAATATATAAATATAAATATAAATATTATAATATATATATTAGTAGTATATGACTTATTTCATTTGAACTTTTATAAAATTTTAAAATTTCATAAAATTTTTTGTTTCTTATTTCAGATAAAAAAAAAAAAGTTTAATTTAATTTTTGTAGAATTTAATTTCAAAATAACAAAACCTTTTATGAATTATAAAATAAATCTGATATTGATGATTTGTTATACAAATCATTGTACCTGCAGGATACTGAGCATGGATAATTAAATCATATTTATATATATCTATAATATACTTATATTTTATATTAACTTATTAATCCATTCAAGGCAAAACAGACAATAAGTATATTATCAATTTATATCTTAACTCATTCTAAAGAAAATAATTATTAATAGTTATTTATTATATATATCCTCAATCAACACAATAAACTGTAAGGATAAATCTCTCGCAGAAGTCCCAAAATATATTGTCCTCTCCTCAGGAAATAGATACACATAAAATCATATAATCTGCACAAAAAGTTGAAGAAGTAGTAGATTCATCCTTCAGTTTTTAACTCCAAAAAAGAATTGAAGATCACTACTTATTGCAACATCCAGTTGGACCATATTAATAAAAAATATATATACTCACATTTATTAAAAGTGTAGATAATCACTACACAAATACAATACCAATATAAGTATTTAGAATTTACTAACTTAACCGCTGACCATATTTGTGCTCAGACTTATACATACTGAAGATATAGAAATACTATCACTCTCAAAAAAGTGACAATAACTGTGTCGGCACACTCCTTACACTGGCAGAGCCGAATCCCTAAGGCGCTCATCGTCCATTCCCCTTTTTGATAGTTAGTTAATTTTTTGTCTTTTTATTTATTATTAGAGAGAAGAGAGAGAGATTTTATTTTTTATTACATAATTTTTGTTTAACATTTTTTCATTCTTTTCTATTCATTGTTAATTTATTCTTTTGTTGGAAACCCCAATTAGGTGATCCTTGCGCTGTATAAAATAATGTATTTATTTAAAAAATAATTTAATTTAAAAATAATTGTATTCTTATATGAAATTCCACCACACTATTACCAAAAATACTATCATACTACTACTACTTACAATCCAACACATAACTACTACTTCTCCTACTAACTATTTGTTGCTTGCTCCTATTAACTATTTAACTGACAAATACTAGTTTTCCTGCATTCTCTTCACCTTGCTTCCTTGAGATATTCCTCTCCTTTCTTCATCTCCAAATTTTTCATCATCCTCCGTCTATGGTTGCCCTACTACTCACCAACACTATCTATCAATTTTATAGCTTAAATCAACAATTAATATGATGTCACACGTAATCAACACAACTTGAACATCAACAAGATAACTCCATCACGCCTCCTCTTTCTGCAATACTTTGCTGAGCGAATACCTTGCCTATATCGCTGTGTTCCTTTACGCACATGACCCCACACCACAATTAGGAAAGGATGATTATTGATTTTTATATATTCAGCAATTGATATTTTCCATTGCTTTCGCTTCCTACAAGAATTCAGAGAAAGTCTAAATGCCTTTTCTGCATCTCCATTCCCTATAGAAATAGTCCGAAATTACAATCCTAATCTTTTTTACATTCAAGTCAAGCTCCTTCTCTCACCCTTATATTCTACTCTTGTGAAATTATTTCGTCGCCATTCTTTCTCCTTCTGATGCTATCCGTTTTTGAATATTTGCTAAAATACATGAAAGAGTGTTGGAGGTGATCGTCTTCCTTCACAACTTCTTACCTGTATGCTCTCTATTTCTGGTCCCCTTGCTGATAGTAATTCAATCTATACTTCGCACATCCCACTTCCTGGGACGTCTTCCTGCTTTTGTTAGTACTTCCTTACTCTCTACATGGTGATGTCAATTGTCATCTTTCAAGATTTAGCAGAACTACTGTTGTGAATAAATATTATTATCGTGCCAATTCAATCTTTTTCTTCTCCATATAAACTATAATCTCAATCTATATACTCTATGGATTCTCCTTTCTTGGCGATTTATGCCTTTATTTTTCTATTCCTTTTTCCTTTTATCCAATGAGGACCAACTTTTCTTCTCTTCCTTCATATATCTCGTCTTCCTCTATTACTCTGATACCTTCTCTCTTTTGTAACTCCATCGCCTTTCCAATACAGTCTCAGTAAGTTCCTCTCAGCCCTGAACTTACTCTAAATAATTTAATATCCTTGAATTGAGAGACACAATCAATGAAAATGAGTTTCAAAATTAATTGAGCCTTGCAACAACAAATGTCTTCTATCGTCTCGTTGCAGTGTCAGCAATCTTCATGCTGCATCTTCTCCGCACTAGATCTCGTCTTCATTTGCCACAACCTCCTCAGGGTTCTTCTTTAGACTGACATATCTATCACGATTTCAGTTATGGTGTCTAAGCACGTAAATAGATATACTTCCCTATATAATTATTATATCTGCAACTCTCCACTTTCTAGTGGACACACTCTCAGTCGAGAGGGACCGTAAGTATCTCAAGTTGCGCATAAAACCTCCTCCTTGGTCATTTCCCACAATATACCAATGCTGTTCTTACGCATCCAATAATTACACATTACTGTTTCATATTCGATTACCCTTACACAAGTTTATATGCTACTAACAACGGCTTCAATTCGTAGTTACTAATGTAAGATTCATTCGTGCCTTCTATTCCTAGAGGAGTTAATGCTGTTCTTCAAAGGGTCGAGCTGTTATCTGCTATATGAATGGTAATTCATATGACAGATTCCAAACCCATCCGCGACCAGCTAAGTTTCTCTTACTTTGAATGTATCATGGTCTTTATTCTCTCCGCACTGTGTGCTCAATTTACGAGGCTGCTAATCCTATACTCTTAGTTGTGTCATAATGCAGATTAGAACAACTCCTATACTTTAATCTGATGACTGCATCGTCTTTCCGTGAGACTCTTTCTCTCTGGGCCCAGCATGTTACAACAATAAACATCAATTAATGCTGATTTTTAATTGTCATTTCAATATTTAGTTATTGACATGGCCAATAGTCGTCTATACTTGATGACACAACTTCTCTCATTGTAATAGCTGTTCCTTTCGAGATATTCTTCTATTTATAGGGTATCAAATCATTCCTGAATTCCTCCTCTTACTCATATTCTTTTCACACATCTTTTGCATTATATGAAATTTCTGATATTAATACCAACTAATCTATTTCTATTAATCTTTCTCCTGCGTATTCTCACCATGTAATGCAATACATGAGACAAAAGGTAGAGTCCTCCGGTTATGCAAGGCGTCGCAGACTTTCCCCAGAAGGGTTAAACGCTTGCGTGTGTTAATTTGACATTGCTTTCTTGTTTCACCCTTCTACTTCTCCGCATTCACATTGTTAAAAAAAGGGCTTGATTCTTTTCGTTTTGTTGGGAACTACAGGTTATTTAAATTCTAAAACTGTTGCATATGATAACTTATTCTATTCCTCACCTTTCATGATTTTACTTCTTCTCTAATTGAGAGATTTTCATCATTTTTGTTTTCTTCTCTATTATTTTTTTAAATCTGCCTTCCTTCAAATCCTGATTAATCCTGATGATCGTCCATATAAAACTTGTATTGCAACTCCTATTGGCAATTTCATGTATAATTTGTATTGTATTTGGTCTTCAATAAATGCCAGATGCTACTTTATCATAACGTTATTGAATTATGATAATTGTTTATTTACGTAGGATATTATAATATACACCATGTTATGGATCTATATAACATTAGTAACAGATCTCTCTCGTCTCGCTATCTCTTCTCGAATGACACGATTCTCGATCCGAGATACATAGATATATACATATATAGATTAATTAGATACATCTCCAAGACTTGGTCAATACGTAATATTAAATATTTGAGAACATCATTTAAGGTTGCTGAACATATCTCTACTTCTATAGGCCAAATAAAATTTCATTCTGCCTGGTCATAACATACACACCAATATAACAAATAGATCGCTGTTTCTGCCATGACAGTAAATGAATCTCTCTTCAAGACCTACCAACTGCAGAAAGATCGTCTTAATCTTGGTCTCCATTAAGTGTCTGAATCGTCGTCTCTTCGCCCAAGGGGCTGGCTGCAACTAGTTAGGCTCATAGTTACTGCTTTGCTGTTCAAGGTCGTTCGGCTGAGACGCACTATCCTTGACAATGGTTAGAGATTGGACTGATGCTACGGTTGTCAGGCTTTTGATAACAGAGGAAATTCTATGTGTGCATACAATTAATACTATCTTGATATTTCCCTTGAGACATGGTGCCTAATGAACCCGCCTAATATATTGTGTGACGCCAGTGATTATTGCTTAGGTCTGGAAGCTTCACTAAAGAAAAGTAAACAGAACTGCAAAATGGTGGCTCTGCACTTCCTCTCGCTTAATTATTATCTTCAGAATATCTTCACTCTGCTGTCAGTACGGCTCAGTATGGTACATAAACTCCGCCTCCAATAATTATTTAGACTGTTATTCTTTGATTGTAAATAAACCTTAGAAATTTATCTTTCTTTAGAAAGGTCAATCAGTTTATTATGTTACTCATCGGATCATAACCTACATCAAGCTTTGCCTTATTAATTCTGTTTTCTTTACACTATTCTCCTCGTCCGTGAATTTCGTCATCTTGATTTTATGCACAGGAGCTTTACTACCACTTGATTCTTCGTCGAACGCAACTTACAAAATTAACCTCTGGCTCGTATAACTCAGTTGAGCTTAATATGTGCTTTATCTTGTATCCAGGTTAAATGCTCGGGCTACGCCTTTAGACGCACAAGTAACAAAACTAATCTCTGCAAAGAAAAACAATGTCGAATGCTTCAAATGGTGAGGAAGATCTTTATTATCTTCCTGCTGATACTTCTTTATCAAACATATCAAACTCTTCTTTACCTGATTTCTACTGTTCCTTAAGTTGTGAATCAATTTCTATGCAGGAGTTCGTCCTTTATGTTTCTTCTGCTTTTCGAAAACAGGTTTCCTTTACCCTTTGTTCTACTTTGTCATTGCCTCTATCTATTAAGGAAAAAACTTTAATTTTCTCATTACTGTCACTTCTGAACTTTGAAGACGAAGGCTTGAGTTGCTCGTTCATAAAAAAAAAAAAAAAATAATAATGTATTGACTGTCAAATAAAACCAAAATGATCATAGAAACATTACAAACTCCTTAGGTTACATTTCCTTTACCACCTCTGTCGTTTATATAAATGATACTAAATAAAATAATTGCATTCTATATGATCTTTGCGGGCCCATCTTCCGCCTTTCGTGTGGGATAATTGTAACATTATAAATATTTATTTAGAATGAATGGAATTGAACGTAAGGAGAAAAAATATAACTCAGCTGGGCCATAAACGAAGGTTCTCTCCTCTTTATATTCTCCCTACTGAGATCATGAATGCTAGAGGCGACTACTCTTGGCTTACTAATTGGTGGCTCGTTTCTGGTGTTCTTTCTTCTATTGTAACTGACAGATGGCAACTGCCCACAATGTTCGGATAAATCTGCACACTTTGCGCCGTGATTTTTTACTTCTATTAATGGAATTGAGAAAAACTCGCATTCCTACCCCAAAACACAATAGCCCTTAATCCACAAACCTCCAAAGAGAGGAAACTATATATAAATGAATCGTGCACGCGCCCTCTCGCCAGCAGGTCGCTCAATATAAAAGCTGCGCCTTAGACTGCTGCCTGCCACCTTTTACCCTCACGCAATTAGCCGGTGGAAAGACAATTCTTCCGTCTGGTATGTGCGTTCGGTCTCGATCCTGCAATTAGGGTAGATTTGACACATCTTCGGCAGCTGGAACTAGTTTAATGGTTCACCTTTATGCCGATCTTCACTGGTGAATTTTTTCCATCTATCTTCTATTGAATCTTCCCTATTTCACGGTTAATTATCTTCTTTCTCTCTAAGCTTGTCGTATCTTATTTGTTTCTTCTTTTACTTAAACATCTTCCTTTCCTTTACCTCTATTCCTATCATTCTCTAACTTACACAAGTATTTATTATTCTGCTAGACTCATGTATTTCTTTGATCATGATACTCCATCGTTTTCCTTTACAACCTTCTATAGTATACTGCTGTCACTTATCTTGTTTCTTCGTCGCCGATACTTGATGTGGTGAACTAATTATTATTATTATTATTATTATTATTATTATTTAATTAATGTATTAATTAAATTATTATATATATTTACTATACCAATTGTCGTAGAATTGTATTTGTATTAAATTATTATAATTTTATATTATATTATTATTTATATTTTATTATTATATTATGTATTGTAATTATTATTATTATTTATTGTTATTATTATAAATTTATTATCATTATTATTTGAATAATTATATTATATTCTTATTAATATAGTTATTAATATTTATAATAAAAAATATACCAATTTTAGTAACTTAGTGGTATAATTTCCGCAATGTCAATTTTGTTCCTTCTCTAGGATTTACCATTAAATCAAAAACCTATTGAAGATAAGATATAATTATCCTAAGCAGTTTAACTCTAAAATAAAAGATAATGAAGACACAGCATCTACTACACATATAGACGAAACATCAGTTGCGACCATATCTACATAAAAAAATAATTTAAACTCTATATACCTGAATCCATATAAGATAAATCACCAGAATACACCAGATAAATTATTCCTAGAAAAAATTTAGCCTCCTCCGCATAATTAAGAATTGACCTCATGTTCGCTGTTAAACTTGAATTAAGTGAACTACTATTAAAAAAAGGAATCGAGTTGTGATAAATATATATATGTGATATATTATATTTAGTTCGCCTGGATATGGGCGCACACTATAGTTCCCACACTTTGTAAGTTATTTAGCAAAATATGTGTCTTGCTTCTAGAACAAATAGATTTGACCACCAAGTCCGAAAATTTATTGGGTGATTTACAAGTAATATAAGTAACAGACTACACTTGCAACCATTATAAAGGGAATCAATCTTTTATATTTAATGAATCAACCTAATTGCTCGGTTAACATATGGATGATCCGTCTTGGTCTATCGAGAAACAACATTCCACCGGTTAAAAATTCCGATAACCAATAAATTCAAAATGATGAAACGATAAAAACATTTTGTATGTTGTATGCCTAGTTAAAATAAGCTTCAAATGATATTTCAAACCAAATACCAAATACTAAATACTAAATAGAGAACCTCGGCAATTGGGGATTAAAACCTTGGCAGGTTAGTAGATTAAAATTCTTAATATTAGGATAGTTATAAATGCAAATGATCATAATATAGAATATATTATAAAACTGATATCTATATAATGTGCAAAATCAACTCATCTTTATCTATCCTCCTGAAAATCTTCGAACGCCTTCCGCTCAATAGCTGAATCTTCCTCAGTCAAATTAAATAAATAAGACCCAACTCACTGACGATCCTGTATATGGTTCAGCGGAGGTAAGGAACTTCACTGTGAACGGTCTCGTAAAACATAGTCCCTTTTGAAAATGTATTGTTAATAAAGTTAAAGTAATAAATTAAATTTAACATAATAATCAATATGAGAATAATTACAAAAAACACTAAATCTCCAGTAAATGATGTCTTATAAAATTACAGGGTCTTCTTTGCACTTATTCGATGTTAGTCCCTATCTATTATTTGGAGCTATAATCTTGTATGCTAGACGGTAATACCAATTGTCAAGTACTAATAAAATTAACCAAGCCTTGTCTAGGAATTACGCTGAGAAAGAAGTGAAACCCGATGTCCTTATCGCAGAAAATACTACAATTGTGGAAAAATACTAATGAACCCTCTAACGCTCAATTACTTATAACAAATAAATCTCGCTGGACATAGGACTATCTCCTAGTTATATTTCCAAGTTACAGTGTCAATATATTTAATTAATACCTATTCTAATAGTAACTGTATAGAGCAAAATCAGTCGTCGATAATCCATTCATTTTATTAATGTACAATTTTAACCGGACTCTAAAGAGATATCTGCGCTAAACCTCCGAGTCAGATAACAAATCACCCGCTTCCAATTTTATAAATGTGAGTTAAGTTACACCCTAATATAGAATATTTGAGCACAGATAACACATAATTAATTACATAACTCATATTGTTCGCGAGAATTCAATAAAATTATTAAAGTTAACAAAATCCAACATGTGTTTCTCGCGCGGCTCTCTCTTCTTAGGAATATTAGCAATATATTACTTAGTGTCGCTCATATCCCTCCATAAAGATATAATAAAAGGCCTAAAACTTTCCTTCTATGTGCGTAAACTATTATTTATCTCTTTATATATACCTTCACTTTCCTTCCTACCATTAGTCAGCCTATAAGAAAACCGCCGTATTCTAGAATCATAACGTGATCTCTCACACTCCAATAAAAATAGCGAATAACAACCACTCAGTCCCTCCAATTGTATCCAGCCATTTGGCAAACTTATAAAGCCTAAAACGGGACATAGGCACTCTTCTTAACTCGCAGGTGTGTGTCTCCACAGGTATTTACAGGTACTTACCTTGTTGCTTAATCATATTTTCCTTAAATTCTTTTCTTTTTTCTCATTCTTCGCTGGGAGTAAGTAAATAAGCTGTATTTATTTTATGTTCGTAAGCTACCCTACGATCTTCCAGACTACGTTTCCCCCTTTGTTAACAAAACACAGCCTTTAAAGGATCATCTATATGACTTTAACGTGGAAATTGCCGAAAGAGCAGCTGCCATTCCGGCAAAATTGGCCTGGTGCCAAAACTGGAAAAAGAATATTTAGACGCGCAAACAACATTCAAAGACTCATATTCGTCCCTATATGTTGGCAGAATTATGTAAAAATTTCATTTCTTATGATCATGGTTTAAAAGCGCTAAGTTCACCCATTTGTATCTCCGAAACTTTTTCAAGGAAATGGGTTGGGCTTATTATATATTGTTAATTTTTCTAAAATTTTATAAGCAGATATCTTCCTGCGATGCCTGGTTAAAATAGAGAATTTGATATCTCATGTGGATCATTTTTAAAATTCTCACCATGCCTCATGTAAAAGCTATGGGACATAACTCTCTCGTCATCTTGGCGAATCTTATGATCTAATACTGGGAATCCACCATTGCGCCGAAAACTGTTCACGTATTTTCGGCCATCCGCCTCCCAGACCTCGCCTGTGGGGCGCCATCTGTCTGTGGATGGGGCCCACTTCAGATAATCATTTCAGGACAAACATAGGATGATGGAAGAGTATACTACAATATATATTGCACCCCGTACAAGCTGTGCACAACGTCCAGCGAATACCCAGGTTCAAAGCAACAACACCGAGTTCAGGCAACTAACCAGGTGCAACAGAACAACACGTTCAGGCAACATACAAAGTGGAACAACAGCTACGCCGCAACAACAGAATCCAGGGACAGCACATAAAGAGATGTACTCATTTCGATCTTCTTTACCCTCCTTCGTTCAGTCCATTCTCCAAGACCAGTCTCATTATACTCCCGCATACAACACCCAAAGAGTTCCATCTTGAATTCACTATATGGCACAGATCAAATTGGAAGTATTCAACTCATATTTAACTCATTTTACGATAAGCAGATATTTCATATTAGCTTTCGCAGCTTTTCTGATTCTCACTTCTTGGTCGAAAGACCTAATGTCTGGTCATTTATTCATTAGTTCTCTCCTCTTATTTCTAGGCGTTCTTCTCCATTAGTAGTAGTAGTTCTCACTTCTTCACTCGCAGAGCCAGACGCAAGGTGTTAGATAGTCTACTAGAGTCTTATGATGAATCCTAAGATAGCAACTCTTTCCCTTGCTCTTCCAGAAAGAAACTTTTGTTAGGATGAAGAGCGAGATGAGAATGCCTTCTACATCCTCCATCCACAGTATTAGAGTCCGTGCAGATTCGCATTAAGACTTCGGACAGTCATGCGAGAGCGAGCGTACGACCACCCCTTTGAGTTTATATCTGATTCTCCTTCTTTTCATTCAGTTGATCCTAACGCTATCTTTTGGACTCCCAATTCTAATTCGTCATAGTTGTGTCAGACATATTTATGCATTTTCCATTTTGGATGTGTCCATGATGCTAGCAACCTCCTGAATTACCCAGTTAAATCAAGAGACATTACTTCTCTGAATACATTCCTAAGAGTTCCACTAAATTCCTCTAAGCTTACACTTAAATCTTACGCTAAACTACCTCCGAGAGTTTTCACTAAATATCACAGTTATACTCTTGACTATTCTTACTCCTACTTATTCTCAAAGGATGTATCCTGTGCGTAACATTTTCCCTTTTCATTCTACTCCTATAACGGATGTGTCTACATTTTCTTCTATCTTCTATAATAGCTACCTCCACTACTGTCAATCCTACACCCAGTGTGTATCGGGGCATCTTTGCCGTTACACTGAACTAAAGTAAGTAAAAATTGTAAATATAACCATATCAAATCAACCGTAAAAAAAAGAATTTTTTTTTTTAAAGAAACACATAAAGGAAATAGTTGCTTCAACTTCATATATTTTATTTTGACATGATTACTCTGCGAAGTAAGTATGAAATGTTATAATTAGCTGAGAGGTTTGTAGACAGAGACGCTGAAAACTATTGGTGTATGATCTGTTTTTATAGTAATGTAATGTAAGTTCGTAACTTTCGCGGTGCGTGCGCGCGTGAGTTTCGATTCTGTATTATGTTAATCAGACCTAGAGAACTCTAAATTTTCATATAGTTCCTATAAATTTTTGTAAATTATTGTACATTATATTCTTATATGTTTTATACCTTTGTATTCTTATTACTTTTATATGTTTGGTTACTATACATAAATTTTTACAAACATAAAACAGAAATATAAAAAAATGTAGTGAAAAGTAAATTTGAAAAATATGTAGATATTGCAAAAGTACAAGTGATGTTAGTATGAAACTTTTGGAGACCATATTTAATATATATATATATAAGTAGGTATATATTATATATATTTATATAATATATATATTTAAAGATAGGGAGAAAAATCTATCTAAGAAAATATTGACATCATATATTAGTATATATAATATATATAAGTATATATATTATATATATATATTTATATTAATTATTACTATAATAAGACGTATTATAGTAGTAAGTGATAATATATATAGTATGATAATATATATAGTATATAATATATATATAAATATAAATATATATAGGTATTAAAACTAATAGATATATATATAGATAATATATATGTATAGGTTATAGAATATATTAGTATAGTAATACCTCCACCTACCCCCTACTCCCCCTATCCTATCACCTACCGCCCTACCTACTCAACTACCTATATACATACGCCAAGTAATACTACCTCCTCACCCTAACACCTCATCCCTCACCCTCACTACCACCCCAATACCCCTACCACCTAACCTCACCCCACCCCTCCATCTCCCCCTACCTCCACCCCGCGACCCCACCACACTCACCTACCCCACTCTACCCCTTCTCTCTACTCCCACTCCTCCCCACTCTCTCTCTCACGGAATCGACGCACGTTCACCTATCCCCTCTCTCTCATTTTCTATCTTACATCATGCTTGCCTTTCTGGCTCTCCGCTGGCCTCTTTCACATCGCTCCTTACGAGCTGATTCCACTACTCTCCTCTACCCTCTCCTTACTACTCACTCCACCCACCGCACTCCTCACTCTCCATCACCACCCAGCACGCTCCTCTCACCCCCTGCCCCACTCTCTCTCTCCGCCACCCACGCCCACCTCGCTTCCCCCACACCACTCCCCTCTCTCCTCGGACCTACTCTACCCAATCCTCCACCCCCCAGACCCCCGCTCACGCTTCTACGCACAACTCTACACGAACTCTCTCACCGCCCCACTCACACCGCCCCTCTCTCCCCCCCTCACACACTCCACCCACCACCCCCACCTCACCACCTGCCGCCCAGCCCCCCACCCCCCACCACCTTCTTACCCATCTCCCCGTTCCCCCCGCAACCGCCACACATACCGCCCTCCATCCGACACTCGCCCCCCTCTCCTTCTGAACCTTCCACCCCTACCTACAAAAACGACAATAACTCTGGCGCCCCCCGCCACTTTCACAAACTTAATTGCAGTCATCTTTCCTCCTATTCCTCAAATAAGAAACTACACCACCTAGAATCGTTTAGAACGTCAACTCCCTATACTTCTTCTATTTCTTATAATGGATCCATTGTGCGAACCGAACACAACATTTTATCTCTACAATGGACATGTTTGAAGACTGATACGATGCACTTTCTCATACTGTAGATGGCTATGAACATGTAACTATTGGTTCGTTGTTAAGTATTATAGCTGAATGGAGTAAATTATATTCTATGCTTGCTGCACTTCCGTCAATCATCAGGAAGGAAGGGCTCGAATAAACCCCGCTCGCTTTAATCAATGACGTTGGGCGGGAAAATTTTTTTATCTTGGATCTTTAATATTGGTACCAGAGAGGGGGCATGGAAGCGAAGATAGTCACAAGAGTGTACAAAAGCATGATGAGTAGTAAGTGGTGTTTCGTGGATGTGACAATTAGATATATGTCAGTACAATGGATTAGTTTTGAAAGGTTTTTAGAGAGCAACTTCGATTAAAATCAAAGGACTCAGTTCAGACACCATGATATATTATCGTACGCTTTGATTGAGCAACTAGCGGGGACGTAAGTATAGATGCAGTTTGAAGGAAACAAGAAGACTAGCGGGAAGAGAGATCTGTCCAATTTAGGCTTCCTCAATTCAATTGGCTAGTAAAATTTAAGTAAGACTATTCTTTTTTACTATCTGAGAATAGAAGCATATATGGCAGAATTTGGTTAAGAATTTGCAGAAATAATATTTTGGACGCTATGTATTTGGATTAATCAAAAGGAACTATTTCAGATACCTTTATATTCCTGTTTTAAATTTGGAAACATCGTTCATTCTTGAATGAGTTTACAAAGGTAAGGAATAAAGTAACGATTTGGATGCTCAAATCGGGGTCGGGCTTTTCTCACAGCAAAAGGAGCTGTTCTAATTGTAAATTCCTTTGTTTACTATGGACTAGAATTTAGATAATGTGTTCCTTATATGATCGTCACTGATAAATATCCTTTACCATGGATCTAAGAACAGTTATAAAGCTTACATCGCTCATTGAAATGCCTTTTGTACCAAACTAACACGTAGCTAGGGCATGTCCGGTATTGGTGGTGTGTAAACCAAAGATATATAATGATACATCACTCACTCTCAGCTCACACAAAATATGCACACTCATCACGAGTACACTCATGTTAAATAGTGACGAGAATATTCATCAAGCTGATATATTATCAATGTACTAAGTCAAATTCCATATTGTCCTTAGTTAAGTAAATTTCCCAAGCTTCTGAATATGGAGTTCAACGTGGTGTGAGTCCTGAATGTTAGATCTCCTAATTGTTGATTATATTGTCTTATACATAATAATATCGTACTGCAATAATTGTAAAGCCATACGAATCAGAAGCGACCAAATAATTTGTGCTATGCAATGCATGATAACTTGACATGACAACTTAAGAAGAGAACCGATAACTTGATACATTGTATCGGATCCTATATCTGCATAGATAATCATCGTTTATTCGGAAATGAGATCGCCGGGTCCGTGTAGAGGTGTCAGCAGAGGGATCGTAAATTTGCTTACATCATTAGTCAAAACTACCTCTGTATAATTATTACTATATTGAAATCAAGGATATACATTAATTACTATAAATCAATTTAATAATCTCATTTATAAAATCTGTAAAATTAATCTAATTCTTCTTATAAGTCTAGATGCATCCCGGTAAATTTTTTCATGCTTCTAATCAATTCTTATACTGGAAGACTCCTTATTTATTAATCCCTAAAATTGATACGTATCTGGGACAGTCAGTTATTATATAATCGCTCATCTTTATGAACCACCCTGAAGGCACTCAGTTTTAACTTCATTGTACCCACTGTCTTCTTACGCTTTCATATTCATTTATCTAGCTGTATTGTTTCATACAGAGTTCGCAATTTTATACTTATCTTTCCTGGCTACTTCACATCATTTAACACGATTAAACCATACCAGGCTAGCCTACCGTAGGCACTAATGATCTCTCACGCCTACTTCACTGGTCTCAGCTTTACCTTCCTTGCAATTAGAGCTTGAAACCTAACACGAGACTTGCTATCATTCGCTGTACCGCCTAGACAATTTAACGCTATATACATGAGACCTTCGAGTAACACCATAGCCCGACTTGGTACGAATTTGTCGGCGCCTCAATCCTACTTGGACCCTTGCTCAAAGACTTGATCTGGTATGATTCTCTTCGGTTGCGGGATAAGGTGTCCTGAATGCTAAACAAAATTTTAAATGAATTGTGAACAAGAACAGATAATTTAAATTGCCATTAATTGATTAAGTTAACAATTACGTGATCTAATATAGGGTGGGGCTCTATTAAGTCGTATCTATATAACAGTGCGAGTCATATAACGTCACTGATATAAACTACCAATCAGAAAATTTGAATTAAATACATTGGCCACGCCTGAGGCAAAATGATTTCAAAGAGAGAGTCTGGTGAGATAATTCAGTGACACAACAAGTGTGATATATTTCGTATAATCTTTTATGTTTTATTTAATTTACAGCACTCTAAAGTACAATATTATAGATGTGAATTAATGACTCAAACATAAAGTGATTTAAAACTTTTTACAAGTTATCTACTAAATATTATATCAGAGACTATTGCCGTTGCTAAGCCAAAATTTGTAGATTTGCACTTTCTGCTAAAAACTTTTAATTTACTGAAAATCATTTAAAAAAAAAAAACTTCTTAAATCCATTTTTATCAGGTATTTATTGGGCACATGAAAAGGAAAAACTCCCAAGCCGTTTTTCAAGATTTATCTTCAGATTTCCTACTGATAAGAAATCCGAGGTGGCGAAAAAAAAAAAAAATTTCTTGAAGCTCCTTAACTTATTGACGATTTGATAGGCCTGCTGCAAAGAATTAACTTACTAATAAACTAGAGTAAAATAACCTAATTTAGGATATTTTATGATTTATTTTGTGATTAATTAATAGATATTGTCTCTTTATTACATATATTTCAATTTAAATTGAATCTTACTTTCGTCAAGTTGTTAATGATTAACGACAGTTAAAGATTAACCTCGTACGTCCGAGTCTTATTCCTCCATTTAATTTGTAAACGCATAATGAGAAGTTGTTTCAATGACTACCGGAGTACCACACATACAAGTGATTAAATTCGGTAGGTACTAAATAGTCCTTAAATATGTATACTATATATATTTATATTTGATATATATATATATATATTATATTATTATAGGTTATATATTAGTATTATATATTATATATTATATATATATATTATATATGTATAATATATATATTATAATATATATATTATTAATATATATATATTATATTTATATATTATATATATATATTATATATAATATATATAATATATATATATATATATTATACTATATATATTATATATCGTATATATAAAACAACCAAGAGATATAACAATTAATAAGAATGGGTAAACGAAGCCCACCACAAAGGCCATAACACACTAACAGCCGAAAAATCCCGGAAGAGGCCGTTAAGCATCTATGGTGTTATGTTGATATGAAAATTGTTCATTACTTTTCATTGTCAGAGAATGGTGATGCAAAATTCCGGTGAATTGAAGAACATCTAGTGCATTATTCAACGGCGCGTGATGGTGTTAAAATTATAGAATTTATTACCGACAGTGAGATTTAAGATAAGCTGTCCTTATAGCTGCGTCCTGACGACACTAAACAAGGAAGCTATGTTTGAGTCAACGTATAATAAATTCTAATAAGTTTTTAACAACCATCAAGGGTGAATATGCACTAGAGCTTATTCAATGCGAAATTTTTTGAATCACCTTTTTGTGACTAATGAATACAAGTAAGTAAGAGCAACTCTATTCCCAACTAGATCCGATTAGATGTTTTGGCCTTCTTCCTGAATTTTTCCGGGCTGTGTACTAGTGTGTTATGGACCTTTGTGGTGAGTTTATTGTACCCATTTGTGATTAAATGTATTACTAATCTCTTTGGTGTTTTAGTATATATAATATATATATTATATATATATATATATATAATAATATATATAATTATAATGTATTATATAATATATAATATATATATTATATATAATATAGTATATATATTGGAGTATGATATATGTTATGTTTATCTATATAGGTTTAATTATATATATTATGATATATATATATATATATTCTATTATATTTATATATATTATATATTTATAATAATATATATTTGTAAACGAATGTATCGATGCTATGTATGGAAATGTTGATTTCGATGAGATAATCCCATTCTTCGTCCGTATTATGTTTAACAGATCGACGTTCCTATCCTATAAGCATGTAAATTCGTGCGCGCCACTCAAGTCGACCTTAGAATAGTATATATACATATATATATATTAATTATAATATATATA
Organism: Trachelipus rathkii; assembly: GCA_015478945.1. Taxonomy (NCBI): domain Eukaryota; kingdom Metazoa; phylum Arthropoda; class Malacostraca; order Isopoda; family Trachelipodidae; genus Trachelipus; species Trachelipus rathkii. Next base: position 27,267 of record JABUQX010072741.1, read on the forward strand.
TATATATATATATTATATTATATAAAAAACTAATTTACACAAAGTATATTATATATAATTATATATATATTAATATATATAAGTATATATATGAATAAAAACTATAATTTTTATATAATATAAACTCATAATATTAAAATATAAACATATATTGTATGTATATATAAAGATATATATATGATAGTATATATATACTAATATATAAGTTTATTCAACTATATATATATATATTATATTAACACTTATATATTTTATACCCTATACTTATAATATATTATATATATATAAATATAATAATATCTAAATACATAATGTGATAGTATATATATTAGAATATCAGACTTACACTATAATATCCGATATAGACTTTACCTATATTATAATTATTACTATAAATATTATACTTATATTATAATATAACTAAGTTATTAATATAATTAGATTAGCCATATATCATCTGATCACATATATATATATAATAATATATAATATATACAACATATATCATACTAACAACTTAACTGACTCAACAAATATAATAAACTATAATATATATATATTATATAAGTTATATATTTATATATAAAGTAATATATATATATATTATATATATATATATATATATTATATAATATAATATATATATATATAGTATATATATATGTAGTAGTATTATATAATATATAATTATAATATATATATACTATATATATATATTATATATTATAGTATATTAATATATATTATAAGTAGTATATATATATATATATTATACTAAATATATACATCATAAATCTATGTCTTTTCGTAATTGTGACTCGAAAATAGTCCTTCGATAATACATTCGTTTTTTTTTAATTAAAATATTTCTTTTCCCATGTGTGTCAATTGATTCCGTTGATTATTTATTTATTTATTCAAAATTAATTATTTTGCTTAATTAAATTGAGAGGTTATTATGAAGATGCGCTTTGATTGCCTTAGCCAATAGGACATCAATTTACTGATATATTATAATAGCTACTGTCTTGCGGTTGAATTCTTGGTACACAGAACCTCGGCGTTCCAATATAACACTTCTGTTGATCTTCACAGCATATGGTTGGTAGGTTTATTATTCTTTGATAAAATATTTGTTGAGTACCAGGTTGGTTAAATAGTCACTTTTTAGTCAAATTACTGTATTATTATAACCTATTATCAGTGTTATCTGATGATATTTGTCTTGGGGGCCTGGCACGGATGATATCGGAAAATTGGAAGAGTAAGCAGACAGAGATTTGTCATGTTAATACTGACGATAAGTAAAAGCTGGGTCCTATCATCGGTGATATCTTTAATCAACGGGACAGTGTTTTAATAAATACTATAATCCTTGTTTTTTTTCGGAATAGGTAACTTATCATTATTGTAATTGCGCAAGGCAAAAAAAGCTCCATAAACAGTTTATTGTACTCATTAACGTTGGGGATAGCTGTTTAATTGTTGTGTTAAAAAATATTTTTAGTGTTTGTTGTATTCGCTAAAAGATTGGTGATTCTGATTTACATGATTTAAAAGTTCCTTAAGTATTGTCTTGTATTGTTTATAACATATCGGTAAAATTCAAGAGCTTTTATTCATTTTATTTATATTTAGAGAATCCTTGTATACAAATTTAAGAAAAAAATTTGTATGTGTTAATCTAATTGACACTGGAAAGTTGTAAATATTTTAATTGTGTTGTCCTTGTAAAGTATATATATATATAATAATATTAAATAATATAATAATTATATAATATATATATATACTTTAATATTTATATATCTATAAGTTGATATATCATAAATATATATATATATTATATATAGATAGGGGTATATATATATATATATATAATAAGTATATTATATTATTATATATAATAAGTATGTATATATATAATATACTTAATAATATATTAATATATATAGTATATTATATATTATGTATAATATATATATATATATAGTAATTATATATATATATATATATATAGTATGATACTATTATATAGATATACCATTTATTCATAAATTTAAAGGGCATGCTATAAAGTTTTGCCAAGAATCCGAAACGTGTGAAAGAAATCGAGTTTAGCGGTGGAATTTTTACTGTTTGCCTTTTCGTTTTGGTTTAGAGTTCTCGTCATCTTTTTTACCTGGAGTTGATTTGGAAGACATTTTGTAGCTGAATAGTGTTATTGCTAATTGTGAAATGTATGGTATACCTATTATAAGTATTATTATTATATTAGATATACTAACTATTATATTATTATATATATATATATTATAATTATTATATATTATATTATATTATATATTATATAATATAAGTAATGATATAATATATATATACTTAGTAATATGTATATATATTATAATTATATGTTATATATATATCATATATAATATATATATATATTAATATATTATTATTATGATAATATATATATGTATATACTATATATATTATATAATATATATATATATATATAGTATATATATATATTATTAGTAGATATAGGTAATAAGTTATAATAGTATAGATATATATATGTTGAGATTTGTTAAAGGGCTTGTTAAGAATTTGATGCGTGTATGCAGGTGGGAGACAAAATCTGTAGGAAAAGGTATATCCGAAATTTGTGACTTGTGCGTTTCAGAAAGAAGTGAACATTTGACGTTGCAGATATATTTTATATTAATTATTTTCAGTATATGTCGTCTAATGAAGAATTTTCCTAGCTATGTGCCAAGCACTAGGAATTTCTGGTCTGGAGGCTATTAATTTTCTGAGGGATGAGCGAGCCAAGGATAGAGAAATAGTTAAAGAGAAAGAACAGGAAGAAAAGAGATTAGCTAAAGAGGTAGAAATGGAATGCAAGAAAAGAGATTAGCCAAAGAGATGGAGGTGAAAAAGCTAGCTAAAGAAAAATAAATAGAACTGCAAAAGCTTCAAATGGAAAAGGAGCTGGAACAACAGAAAGTAGCTGCAGCGCTAGAAGAAAAGAAGATTGTCTATCTGAAGCTGATGAGTAAAGCGAAATTGAAGCCGATGTACGTATAGGGCAAAAACTGAAGCTGGATAAGTAGGAAGAGTCCGGAGAAAGAATTCTTAATACAGATGAATGGATGCGGAAGACCGCCAGAGCACATGATGTTGCGATATACTTCCTTCACAGAGCTTCCTACATACATAATAATGTTTCCTGCTATGCAGTCAAAATTCGCGAATTAAAGCTTCAATTTCGAGTGAAAGAGAACAGTTGACATTGATTGAATATTTTGTTACTATTCGAAAGCAGGCGTAGATGATGATGTGCGAAAGAAAAATTTGCTTTGGTACTCCGGATCATTCTTGACTGTAAAGTCAGTCCAGGGGGTTCAATAATGATTTACAAATAGAGGAGCTTTAAGATTATGAAGATCTTAAAAAGATGCTTTGCTGGATTCCAGATATGACTTCATGGAAAGTGGATTTGTTACATAAAGTAAATAAGAAGGTATGAGTGTCGACTGAGGAAGGACAGTTCAAGGGTATATATTAGGAATGTATTCGTTCGAATCTTGAATGGGTGAACTCCTGCAAAAGGGAAAATGAACGCTGATTGATCTTCTAAAGTTTTCTCTCGTATCGCGATAGAATAATTTAATATACGGTGCCGATAGGAGCTTGCCTATGATGTATTTCGAGGAGAAAAGATGGGAAAATGTATAGTCGGTGAATAATAGTCAGTTTTGAGAAACTTCTTAAGAAGCACATCAATCAATTTTAATGTCCACGTCAACGCATAGTCAGAGTCACTGTATGTAATATTATGTGCCACAGAGCAATAGTAGATTATAAGCGAGAAATAATGTAAGTTGTCACAAAACGATAAACGCAAGACCTTAACCAGCATAGCATCACGACCACACGTTACTAATTTGGAGCAAAGAGGAACGGCTGGGCAACGCAGACGACAGGCGAGGAACGACCGCCGGCAGTAGCAGTGACCGAGGGCAGTGGTCACATCTCTACAGATGATCGCAGGTGAGAGGTGCATCTGTCACGAGAGTTGCAAAGGCACCGTTCCCTTATGTCAATAATAGGGGCAGAAGTTCATACTATAAGATACAGATAAAGGGAGAAGATGGAAAAAGTACGGACATTGTCGTCACGGTGATTTTTAGAAAAGGAAGAAAAATTCCTGAGAACTGAGGTGAGAACCATTCTCTCCTTAACAATATCAGTTATGGGTTGACGGAAAGCTGGATATAGAACGATGATTCCGCGGACGATTCTAATTTGTAACTGCGAAGCCAATGACATTGGATGCTGTGGAACGGAATTCGAGTACAGAAATACTCGCGAGATAGCAGTTGTATTTTGTGGTTGATTACTGGTTGAAGAGAATAATCGTACCTAGTGGGATGTTGGTTAAACATTCGTGGATGCACTGAGTCACTATATTAGAGAATTGTGTTGCGATATTACGGTAAGAAAGCTTTCCGGCTCTGCAGATGTAGTGTTAGACACTGTTATTTTGGCTGGTAAGGAACGACCGCAGCGAAGGTGTAGTCTGGCAGGAGTCGTATGAGCTTGAGACCTTGACTTGTCATATGGGATATCGATGGGTGCATTAATCCGCGGATGCTGACGATGTGATGATCTGGGAGGTTTGGGGATGGTTATTGGGTACGCATTATGAGTATAGCGAGGTGGTGGCATGGGTTCCGTCGTTGAGTAAGGTAATAGGGTGACACGATATCAGCCAAACAGGCGTAATGTTGGGGATAGGCGGGGAATATGTGTGTACGCATGGTCCCTTAGTAGTATGGTTATGAAATGACAGAGCTAGCTGTCAGGAGAGGATTGTTACTATTCCCATTGTAGATGAAAGCTGAGAGGATTCATTTGAAGAAATCAAAGGGAAAAGGCGCAATGCGTTGATGCCAGCTCGGTAAGATTGATTTCAGAAAGGGCGTTAAGAAAGAGGAAGTTGATAAGGGAATATGGAGGAGAGAACCGTCTCGAACCGACAATCGATTAATCATAGCTGAAGAAGAAGGCAGAAAATTCACATCGCTGGAAGCCCAATAAGTGGCGATATTCAGAATCCCAAGATTCCCCTAGGAAAAAGTTGTTATTAGAAAGAGTAGAAATCTTAAATTTCTTGAATGAGTGCCACTTGATTGTTATTGAATAGCCGATATTTCCAAATATGTAATCGGGAGTGTCCAGTGTACAGCTTTTGTAAATAATCTGTTGTTAGTAATGAAGGGTCAGACGCATGTACAAGTGAAGAAGAAGTGGTGCATACAAGAAGAGGAGATCAGGTGCCCATGTATAATAATTTTGAATCATATATATGGTCGCAGCTGGTAAATGAATAGATGGAGGTCGCATGGATGTGACAATTTAAATAGGGAGGGTTAATGGCGCGAGTGCGGTGAATGTCTCAAGGAGCGAAACCAAAGATGACAATGAGCTCTCAAAGATATGGAGGATCAGTGGTGAAAAAGATGAGAAAAGTATAGGTTTAAGAAATGGATCGTTGTATAAAATAGGGTGATTCGAAAATCAGTTGGTAGAGGTTCACAGTTAGTTGGTTACAAAGGTAATACAGGAGACAAATAAATGAGCGTGACAGATGATTGACAGTGTGTTTGGAGGCCACCAGGGAGTCAGATGAAAAGAATGGGAAGAAAATAACTCAGCAGATTTTCTGACAAGATTTGATAATGCAAGGATCGATGACCTTAGACATGGTTGTGTTTATTCCTGTTGATGAGACATGTTTGCAACTAGTAACAAGTAGACTGTTAGAAGGGGGGATTAAAGAGGTTCTTTAATGTCTGCTGGAAGCATACGTGACAGAGTCATTCCAGTGAAGAGTCATCCATTCAGATCCTGAGTAGGGTCCTAAAGATCTCACGATGTGCACCGCCATCTTTCTGAAAGGACATTACAATTACGCTCCTGACAACTTGTTAGAATGCCGGCACGAGGTAGCCCAGGCAGTTCTTGAAGAGCATTATTTCTGGCCCAGAAAGTAATTCTGATAGTCTGTATCTTATCTTTCATGAGTTTAGGTCTTCACCAAGGAGAGTATTAATGACATGGGCGAACCATTTTACATCATTACCTTATGAAGGATGTACAAAAAGTGGCTGTTAAGTGAAGAACCGAGATTTTCCAGCGTTTACCTACCGATGAGTCACGGGCCTGACAGAATATGTATTCATGTGTACGTTTATAAAAGGATGTTAAGTAGAATGTGCAGCGAGCATGATAAGGAAATGGCATAAAATTATAAGAACCTTTATTAATTTTGCATACAGGGAAGTCCCAACAGAATCTCGGGATTCTCTCCTTTTGAGTTGCTGTATGGAAGAACTGTGAGGGGTCCGATGCAAATATTGCATGAGAATTCTGGGCGTGGGATAATAACCCTATAAGAGGCAAGGTCCGACGTTACAAATGTATTCGAATTGCAAGGAAAGACGAATGAGACACTGAAAGTTACGAGGGAAATTTATGCCAAGTCAGATAGTGCGTAGAGGTATTATGACAGAGGTGCGAAAGAGTAGAAAATTGAAGCGTGGGAGATATGGCGCTGGTGCTTCTACCAACTTCAAACAACAAAAGATGCTATGCGCTTGGGTGGTCCGTATGATCAGGTTAAGTTGAATCCAACTATAAGATACCAGGTTGGGAGGTGTTGAATATACGTACCAACACTTAACTTCTGAGAAAGTAGATAATGTATGACGAAGATGCTGTGAAGAAGAGGAGGGGAAGGGGAATAACATCGGTAATGAAATAGGTGCTCGGCAGTATATTTGATCGGAGAACGAGGAAAACATCCATTTGGCAGACTTTGATCCATCACCTGTACAAAAGGAGGGGTTATGCGACACCAAAATAAGCGATGAAATAACGGATCCTATGAGGAATTATATAAAATGATAATCCTATATTATTTATAAAATATAGTGATGGTATATAATAAATTTTGTTATATAAAATTGCATTATAATATTTAATAATAACAAAATGAGATATAAAAGATAGTAGTCATTATATATATAAAATATAGTCTCAATATATATTTAGTACAATATTTAGAACTATTGAGAGAGAGATAGAATGATATTTTTTAAAAAAAATATGCATCAAAAATATGCTAATATATATTTATATAAAGAAAAAAATATTATCATATGCCCTTAATATAACAAAACTATATAATATATGATAGATAAAAATTTTCTATAAACAGAAGTTCATGATGTGACAAAATATTAATCATTTATACAAAATAGAATAAATACAATGTATTGAAAGTACGAAATATTCAGTAAAGTGATCAGAATAGAGATATATTCATTTGATAACTAATAAATGCTAAGAAATGAATTCTTTTTATCAAGATGATAAAAATGATAAATCATTTTATAAAAAGTAAAAAAGATGATTAATTATATAAATAGTATGTCACGCGATATATAATTTATAACATGATTAATTAATCTGAATATAATTCCCATACATATAAAAAAAAAAATTCTCATCAAAGAGTATTATATACTAATACTATAATATGTACATAAATTATTTATATTATAAATGAGTAAGAAAACGATAATATCAATTTCCTCATAATGGAAAATAAATATGATATAATATACAATTTTGTAAATAGTGTTGAATTGGTGTGATGATCATTTTTAAAATGTTAAAAGAAATAATAATTGAAAATCATATACAATATAATAAAATTATTAAATACATATAGCATGACTATATAATACACTTTCATAATAAAATGCAGTGTAATAATTGATATTATCACTATATATAAATGTATATATATATAATAATCATTCTATACATATTGAATAAAAATAACAAAAACATTTTCATCTAAAAATGATAAACAAGATAAGTATAAAATCCTCTAAAAATACAAACTGATTAAATTTTATTAAAAGAGATGCAACAGGTCAACATATCCTTGAAGAAATAAGCGATATATAATTTTATAAAAATCTGTTAAATTAAGAATATAGTGAAAAATTCATTCATATAAATATGATATCAAAATATAATAAATAATATATATTATTCTAATAATATTAAACAAATAAATTCTACAATTAATAAATCGATGGTCAAATTATGATTCTCCCTTATAATTATAAATCTATTTATAGTTTGATAAAATATTATTATAAGTTTTTTTTGGTATACACATTTTGCAATAAATTTAAATGTATATAACTATTGTTAATAAGAAAATAAAAGAAACGACGCATTTAGAAAATTTAGCGTGTTTGAATTATTGCATCCATGACTTATATATTATATAAAATGAAAAAATATTAGTTATACTTATTATTTAATAAAAACTATATGATTACGTTATGATCATTTATAGTTAATTAAAAACTGCATTGTGCAATTTAAATTTTTTCTACTACTTAAATTTCCATTATTATAAAAATTATAAAACAGACTTTTCTATTTATAAATGATAAAAAATGATAATCATTTATAAAATAATATGATGTAAATATAATAATAAGTATTATAAACTAAGATAAATAAATGCTACTTTTGCTATTTATAATTAATTGCTTTAGAAAATAAAATATATTCTAATAACACCTGCTTACAATGAAGTTATTTTATAAAAAATTTGTATTAAATCAATGTAATTATTTTATATTACCATAATATAATTATAGGGTTCATAATCATTTTATAAAATTATAAAAATGATATAATCATTTTATATAATATGATAAAAATAAGTCAAATCATTTTTAATAAAAGAAAAAATGATAATCATTTTATAAATAATTTAATAATGTATGATATGATTATTTTATATAAAATCGAAAATCAAACATTCATTTATATAAAATCAAAATTAAATTAATAATAATGTATAAAAATGATTTTATCCTCTTATCAAAATTGATTGAAATATAATCATTTTTTAAAATGGATATCGGAAGAAAATAAAATACTATCTAATTATTAAAAAATGAGTATTTAATGGGAATTATATTATATAAAAATATGATAGATAAATATAGATAAATCAATTTATAAAAATGAGATTATAATAAAAATGATAATCCTACTTTATAAAAATGATATTAATCATTTAGTAATAAATATAAAAATAATTGATAAAAAATTATACTATATAGAAAACTTTTTTTAAATTTAGTATGTAGTTTCGCTTTGAACAACAATTCATTTCATATTTATATAAAAAATTTTAAAACATTCGATTTTACTAAAATTTTATAGATTTATATATATATAATATATTTATAAAAATGGCGATTTTTAAATGATCATTCATTTTAAAAAAATCAAGAAAAAATTATATTAATCATTTTTAATTACAAAGTGAATGAAGAGTGTGATTATATGTATATAATAAACACACATACTATCTTAACTAATGATTTATCAAATAGGTAAAATATATTGATGACAAGAATCATTAGACAAATTCGTATAGGCTTGTCCTACTGTATTTTATAAATAATATGATATAAATATAATAATCCAATTTATAAAAAAATGATAATAATTATATATAATTTATAAAATAATAATATAAAATTATGATAATAATTTATATATAAATGTGATTTACAAAAGATAATCATATTTATAAAAATGATAAATATTGTAAATACATATTAATAAAATTGAATAAAAAAGTGAAACTATATGTATAATATATGTTCACAATATGATTACCACTTTATATAGAGTGATTAAGATCTCATATATAGACAGATGATAAAAATAATAATTCATTTTTTTCTACAGTTAACAACACTTGTAGTAAATGCAATTTTAGAAATTTGGATTAAATATATTTTTACTAAAATAATGATTTACAATAAAAGGATGAAATAAGAACTATATTTATCTGAATAATAATTAAATACGTTTATGAGATTGCCCTTAACATGAGAAATATATATCGTGTGTAGATAAAGATATACTTTCATAAAAAATGATAACGATGCTATGAATTTTCTAATCTGATAAAAATCTAAAAATCCTAATTTTATAAAATGTAAAATGATAAAAATGATATATCATTTAGCAAAACATATGATCAAAATGAACAATAGGATATCTAAATTTAAAATTAAGAAAAATTATTTTAAAAATATATAAAAAATGATTAAAAAATTGATAATAATTTATGATACACGATAAAATCTTGATATATGATTTTTATAAATAGACTACGATTGAGAAAATACTGTTAATAAAAAATGACTATTGATAGTGAAACAACATATACAAGTGACATTCAATGAAAATCATTTATTAAAATTAGCCAAAAAAGTAATCATTTATAAAAATGATAAAATGATAATATTTAATTCAAAAATAATAAAATGATAATCATTTTTATTAAATGATAAATTAAAACAACAGAGATGTAGAAAATAAAAATAATTTTATAAAATGATAGAATATAACTTTTTCTTCTTTTTTTTTTAGTATTAAACATGAAAATTGGTTTATAAATAATGAAAAATAATTTAATAAATCATTTTTAGTAAAACATTAAATAAAATGATCTCATAATTTATAAAATGATCGATAATAATTTTATTAAAAATGATTAATCCTTTTCTTCTTAAAAATGAATATAGACTAAATCAATTATTTAAAATGATAATCATCTTTATATTAAATGATAAAAATATATAATTCCATTTTATAAAATATAAAATTCGTCAGATATAAATATTTTATATAAAATGATTAAAAATTATCATTTATATAAAATGATAATCATTTTACAATTAAACTGATAAACTAATGTATGTATTATAATAATTATAAAAACTGAACAAAAGATGTTAATGCATTTTATTCCAAATAATTAGAGCGTTAATCCATAAAACTATAAAATATTAATAATTTTATAAAATGATAAAAATAGGCAATTAATTTAAAAAGTGTACAAACTAAGAAGTCAAAATATTAATATACCAAAATGATAATCCTTGATTGATTTAAACTTATGAGATTATACAATTTCACAATATTTATTAAAATAATTTTAAAATGATAATGAGTATTATATAAATGAATAAAAATTTGCATAAAATGATTTTATTAATATGATCAAAATGATAAACTGTTTCTATATAAAAAATGATAAAAGATAATCATTTATAAATGATTAAAATGATAATCCTTACTAAAAATGACTAAAAATGATAATCTATTTATAAAAATGATAATCCAAAGAATAAAATACAATTAATAATATAAATGATAAAATGAGAACACTTTATAAAAATATTAAATGTTGTGTCCATTTTTTCTAATGATATTATATATAATCATTTTAAAATAATGATATCGAATTTTTAAATTATTGTTAAATGTCAATTTACTTTCGTAAATCCATTATATAACTATGCTAAAATGTTAACCATATTTGGTAAAAAAATAACAACCGCCCAGCATAATTTTAAAATAGATGATAAAAACGACTAATCATATATATAAAAAATGATAAAAAAAAGATAATTCATTATTATAAAAAGTGATAATAATAAATGAATAATCTTTCTGGAATACCTAAGAACTACATAATTCACTTTATAAAAATTTTATAACTTCTGAATTAATCCATTTTTATAAAAATGATTCAAAATTATAGACAATATTTTAAAAAAAGAGTTCTCCAAGATACATGGTAGAGATTTTTTAAACCAAAGGATCACTCATACCATTTTATAAACTTGTTTAAATATCTCGCTAGGCTTTAAATTAGCATAAGGCTGAGTTTTGGTTCATTCCTGGTGGGGGTGATATTCTGTTCACTATTTGTAATGATAACATCATTTATAAAAATGATACAAAATGATAAAATTTTATGAAATGATAAGATTTATAATCAAATTATATAAAAAAGATTATGATTGCTAATTCTTTTTATCAAAATGATAAAAAATTTAAAATAATCATTTTTAAATAATAGAAAAAATATGATTAATCATCTTATGAGAAATTCATAAATTAAAAACAATAGTACTATATCCAAATCTGACGCACTATAAAAATAATTGATATAATGCTATATTTTGTCTGCTTCAAGATTGGGCAATATTTAGTTACTACCATTCATATCGGTTTATTATAAAATTCATTGAAAAATTATAAAAATTTACATTTACAAAAGTTATAAAGGAAAGATTGTATTTCTAGTTTCTGTGACTGATTTATTATGATAGTCATTTTATAAAAATGATAATATTGATATCCATTTTATAAAAATGATGAAAATGATAATTACTTTTATAAAAATGATCATAATTTTAACTAATAATATAATAGTTATAAAATAATCTGTAATAGCATTTTGCTCAAACAAATAATAAATTTTTTTTCTAATAATTTTATACAAGTGATATAAATAATAATTAAATTATAACAATGATAATATTTTTTATAAAAATGAATCAGTTTATAGAATGATGAATTGTTAAAATATTGTTACTTTAAAAAATATAAAATTAGTAATAATTATTTATATTGTAAATGATTAAAAATATATCAACGTTTTTATAAACCAATGATATGAAACATGAATCCATTTTATATAAATGCAAATAAGTAGATATTGTATGTTGTAATTAAAGTCGTGATAATAATACGTGACAGTGTTTAATAACGCTTTAAAAAATGTAATTCATTTTCATTTCAATGATGCATTAAGCTATTTTCATCAAAATATGGAAATGCGTTTAATCATTAAGAGATATATACTGGATGAGTAGCTTATGGATTTTATAAACATTGATAAGAAAAGATTTAATAATTTATGATGAATAGAGTCTGATATTAAAAATAAACCGAAAAAAAACTTTACAAAATAATGATATATGATGATAATAAGATGATAATAAAATAATAATGGTTACTTAACAATTGTTATTCAATGATACATTAAAACTATTTTAAAAAAAAGAGAATAATAAATATATAAACTTCTAGATTTAGTTTGTTTTAATAATAATAATGTATAGGTATACATAATATATAAAGTAATGTATAATCGACCATCTTACTTAAAGATGATAAAATAGGCTGAAGAATTATAGTGATCATCAATTTCTATATCTGATAAATTAATAATATATATAGAAGAAGAATGATAAAAAAGATACTCCTTTTGGAAATAAATGATGAAAATAAAACAATAAAGTGAATTTTGACTAGAAATATGCATTAATGATTATGAGATATGATAAATAATCTCAATGATAATAATTATTTGTATAAATTACATAAATAATGATAACATTTTATTAAATAAATGGATAACATAATAGATTATCATTTATAATAAGTTGATCAGAACGACATTGATTTATCAAAATGTAAAGGTGATGATTTATTTATAAAAAATTCTGAAATAATAATAATCAATTGTTAATAAATGAGAAAATGATATATTATTTATCTCACGAATGATAAATGCGATATCCATTTTATAAATTCGATAAAAATTTCTATCTACCTTATTTTATAAAATGATGAAATGAACATCATTCTATAAAAAAGTTATATAGTATGTTAATCATTTTGTGAAAAATGATAAACATAAGATTATACTCAATTGTTATATGTATGAAACGAATGCATAATCATTATCAACATGATAATCATTGTTATAAAATAATAAAAATTGATAAAAATGAATATTCGATATTTAATATAAAAATGATGAAATGAATAATTCATCTGTATAATAAAATTAATATATCAATAATACTCATTTTTAAAAATGATAATATTTTTGTAAAAAATGATATCATTTTATAAATATGATCAAGGCATAATCGTTTTATTCAAGAGATGTGATAAAATGAAATCATTTTGATAATAAAATAAGAATGATAATTAATTTATAAAAATGATAAGATACACGTATGTATTATAAATCAGATGACTATATTGATAATCATTTATTACTACAAATTGTGCTCGAATATTGTAATCATCTTATATAAATGATTTGCGAATTGATAATCATTTTAAACTATTGTGAAGAACAGCAAAAACGTCATCAACATATTAATACCAGTAAGATATTTGGTGATGTAATGACATTTGTGGAAGTGTAGTTTGTTTTCATAATATCTCATATTCATTCTAGGTTAGTAATGCTATGAATTCGTACCGGCCTCATCGTAAAATTTGTAAAATTGTTGTAACGTTTATATGTGTAAGCGACAGCAATGAAAACCTGTTTTCCAGAGTAACCTGAGTATATGAAAAAGCATACAGTGTTGATTGTGTTGTATTCACCACAACCGTAATCGAATACTAATAAGTGTTTTATTAATTATTCATTTCAATTTTTTATTTATCTACTTATTTATAAATCTTGTTTATAAGGATTCTACGTCTATCCTTATATACTAGCGTTCTCTAGATAAATGTAGAATATTTACGATAACTCTGATTATTTATCTTTCATTACAACTCATAGACAAATTTATAATAGTAATTTAGTCGTGTATTGTCTCTCTATCAGCAGAAAATATGTGAATTGGCTCCGAAAACGATAGTATCAATCTAACCTACACCGAAATTAACGTAATTTTCCTGTCTGCCTATCAAATGTTTCTAGCTATATATATTTTGTCTATTCAAATAATAAATCTTGATATTCTTTGAGTACCATCATTTTCAATTATCTATTAATAGGTTATTTTGTGATAGGATTATGCGCACCCAGACCTCGACACGAATGAGAAATGTGATATGTACGTAATAATTCCCTCTTATAATCTAAGTATAAAACCTAGGAATATCTTTTTATATCTCTATTTGCTCACTATCGTCGTTGTGCCCTAATAGTGCTTACATTGGTCAGTGACCTTGTCTTTACTGTATCTTGATCCCAATTTTTTTATTATTAGTTGATTGCCCACATTCTTTGCTCATTAGGGCGAGTCTTCTAGTTATAAATATTTCTTATTTATAAGTAGTTAGTTGTAGAAAATGTTAATTTATGGAACATGGTTGTCAATTTTCCGAATGTAGGAAATATTGTGCTTATGTTCTCTGTAAAGCCTAATAGGTTTTAAAGACTGGTGTTTTAAATATAATTCTGTTTATTCTGATGAATTATCGAGCAATTGCAATATGTATTATGCATCTTCTGTTAGATTGAGCGATCTCGAAATAGAATGTCTGCCGAGATGCTCCTGATATATACTCTCACCTAAGTACGTACGAGGTATTTCTTTATTATTATTGATTTTGGATTTATTTTAATGATTGGTAACGATTCATTGTGTAACAGAATATGAAGCTTACCGATATATAAGAAGTTATATTGTTTTGAATATAACTCCCGAAGAATTACCACAAAGTCACAATTACCTCGGGTATTGAATTCTAAGATTTGTTTTATTACAGCATAATTTTAGCAAACTCTTGTCGTTAAGACATCCAAGCTGTTCGATCTGCTAGTCTGGTTATTGCCTTTATGTTCACACTTGACAAATCCGACCGTTATATAGTAATTGTATGAGGAAAACCCATATAAGTAGTACAAGTGAATATATAATTTTGATATTACCTGTTTCGCAGAAGATTACTAACTGCATAGCTCCTATAGTATATTTTTTACTGTCATATTTGCGCTAGTTTTCAATGTTGTATATCACTGTTTAGTGCGGAATAATACTTACTATATATATAATTATTAGTTTGAATATTCGACTCAATCCCTCGGTAAGCCGGGTAAATAGTTGAAATATCGACCTCGTAACTATAATAATCGATAAGCAGACATGATAGATATGAGCTTTCTCCCTAATCGAAACTTTATATACTCATTCTCATTAATATGAGTTTGTTTACTAGTTGCTGAATATATGTTTTGTGAATGAGCAATAGCCGATGTGATATTAAAATTGACAACACGTAACTGTGTGATATATTAATAGTATATATGATAAAATTCTGAATATCTTTACGATATATAGCCTATAGATAATTATATATATAGAGATAATATGAGTTTATAATATATTTTACTACGTATATGTTTGGAAAATCAGTCATATTGTTATCTATTATACTATTATTGCACAAATATATTGCAACTATATTTATATATTTTATTGGTGGGCAAAGATTTTTATATAAATCTATTTTGTAAAGCATTTAGTGTTGATATTTGAGTTTATTTTCTTTAGATAATATCTTGTTCAAATATTAACTGTTTTTTTTCGAGTCATCTATGAAATATTATTCGATACTTGGTACTTAATATTCTCCAAGGTTTCTATATTTGCCGGTGCGCAGTGAGTGTATGCGATAATGCTAGAGATACATCCGCGATTATTATTTCATGGCAATTAACTAAAACCTGTCATAGTTTTAGTGGTAATATACGAAACTTGTATATTAATCAATATCAATTGGATTCGTTCATATAGTAACTTGAAGGTTCTATATTTGAGAGCTAGTGCACATATGGTAATATACGGTAACATCCTACGGACTATTCCACTTACTGCTGTCATGGACTCTATAACAATCTAGAGTTTGTTTAAGTATCAGTTCTTTTTACTTTTTTATATTAACCTACTCTTCTAAAAATTATCCCAGTCTTAATCTTGAGTTATTCCAACGCATTTTGTACTTTGAATTTTATTCCCAATTAACTACCACATTTGCATAGCTTTAAGTCCTTACACGTGATATTTCGTGATGAAGAGTTGTCAACTAAAGGGAGTTTTATACAGTATATAAACTATTGACTGCCTGGTATTACATTAAGCAAGGACTCAAGGTCAACCCTCGTGTTATATTATGAAGCGTCCTCTCTAAACGGATCAAGTTTGGTGATATTGTAATTATGTAGATTGATCTTGTCATCTGTCCATATATATAGTGAGCCACAATCGAAGTATAGCTCACCATTACACGTAGGCCGGTGCATACTGTTACTGGATATCAGTTTGTAGAATTTGTAATAAATACGGTGAGAGCCAATCGAGATTGTCACCCGCGGAGCCAGTGGCCGAAAGAAAATTTATGTGTTCATAACCGTATCCGAAAGTTACGTAATATGACATAATAAGTAATTAATCGTTTACTTCTCAGGCCTTCACAACTCTTATACCTGTTTGATAATTTTGTGGGTGGTATAAACCCTGTCTGGGATCTCTATTATATATAACTTTTCTCGTCACAATTACTTCTCATCCATGCACAAGTGCTTTGCTTAGTTAGAGTTACTCTTGACATTATTATGGGAATTTCAGCTCAAGTGTGACTCGAAGACACCTGCGATTTGTTAAAACATCTGTGACAAGAAGAATGATAGTTCATATGAGGTAATACGATAATATCTCTCTAAGTTGCTGTTCTGAAAAGATGATATTGCTGATTGTTACTTTTATGACTTACCTAATTATAGTGTCACCTTATGACTAATTGCTTTGCTGGAGTTAAACATATATGATTTCCTTGTTTTCGGTATGTCTGGTGTAACGACTGTATTCCTAAATATTATATTATGAGTTTGGAATAGCGATGAAAAAACCCTGGAAAACTACATTCCTGCGGTACTGTAATATTTATAATATTAGCATACTTATATGACCTACGAGCAAGAATGAGTAGATGAAAGATTAGCTTTCACCCGTTATATACTATAGAAAAACTTGTATTCATCTATCATTCTCTATTCAATATTATATGTATTTATTAATATATTTTGTTTAGATGTGCTGTGTTTAAAGGAGTTTGCCAATATATAAAGCGGTAAGCGAAATAGTGGTTCCCCGGAATCACAATTCTCCTCCCGAATTGATGTTTCTGTATAGGTAAAGAGCCACTCGTATAGTCTGATCCGTAACGAATTTATGTCCAATTTATTGTCCGGTTGTGTAAACTCTGAAGAATTAATAGTGAATATATTCTGATAGTACTACTATCTAATAAACCAAATTAGTAGAATGAAGATAGCTATATATTTCCCATAAAAGTTACGAAACTATTTAGTATTAATCTCTACATTCTCATTCAATTATTGTTTTCTTTTAGTGTAGTAATATAAAAAAAATTAGTGATATATTTTTATGAATCGTAATTGTTTTTCCAAATCCCTCGGGAATATTTATAAAATGTATATGACATATAAATGAATTAGTGAATCAACCTCAACCGAATGAGAATGAAATAGCTTTATCTGAAATTTTTGATATATATCTCATTTCTCAATATTTAATATGTTTACTTTGTGACTAATAATGAGTGATAATAATCGTATCCTAATCATCGTGATATATAATTAAACTAATAATTATAGTGAATCGAATCCTTCGGATATCACTATAAATAAGAGAATGATAGAAATAATTAATTATATACCCAAAATTCGGAGAAACATAGTTTTCCCCACGGAAGACCTACGTTATATGATAGCTATATATATATATACTATATATATATATATATATATATATACATTAGTAATTTTGTGTTAGAAATTTGTTTTTATAGAGCTATCAGTGAAAGCTATATTTCGAAATTTCGGTAGAAACGGATTGTGATTGCGTGCGTTGATAAAGTCGACTGCTGTTAGAAGTGTGTTTAATTTGTTTTGTATACAACAATTGTAACTATGGCTATGTCTAACGCTGAGTTTATGGAGTGGTGCAAATCCTCTGGTCTTTCGGGTAAGGAAATCACTGCCGCATTAAAAGATAGAGCAGCTGCTGATTTGGAGAGAGAAAAGATAGCTTTAGAAGAGAAAAAGGTAGCTGCGGCTTTAGAGGAGAAGAAGTTAGCGTTTGAGGCAGAAGAGCGAAGGGAGAAAGCTAAGCTTTAGGCAGAAGAGCGAAGGGAGAAAGCAAAGCTTGAAGATGAAAGGGAGAAAGCTAAGCTTGAGGCTGAAGCTGGAGTAGAGAAAGCCAAACTCGAAGCTGAAGCGCAAAGAGTTAAGCTGGAGGCGGAAGAAAGAATGCTTCAGATGAAGCTTGATGCTGAAGAAAAACAGCGTCAACATGACGCAGTGATAGCATCACAGAATGCTCAGAGCAGCCATAATGCTTCCCATGCTAATAAGTATCCAAAATTGAAGCTTCCTTTCTTCGACGAAAAGAAAACCGATATTGAAGAATATCTGCTAATGTTTGAGAAGCAAGCAGAAGCAAACGATATCCCTATGGAAAAGCGAGCGACAATTTTAGGAGGTTTCCTAACAGGCAAAGCTGTCAGTGTATATAATAAGATGACTGTTGAAGAATTAAAGAGCTATGAAGGTCTGAAAAGAGCTTTATTGGAGAGGTATGGGCTCACGGAAAGTGGGTACTGTACAAAGTATAAAACTATAACTCCTACGGAAGATGATAATCCCAGAGTCTATTTACAAAGAATTATTGAAGCTCTTAAAAAGTGGTTAACAGCAGCCGAAGGACTGACACCTGTGTCATTTCGAGTTATCTGGATTAGATAAGATATTTTGATACGTTTTCCAGACTACGCCCTATATTACGGGAGACGAAGAAGGGAAAGCTACAGAAGAGGAATATAATAACTTAGTTTCATGAGGGATACATGGAAGCACATCGTTATGGGATTTCTTGTCACAACGCGTCCATCCGTGGAGCCCTATTATTTGATCAAGGCAAATGGTATTCATCTAGTTTCGAAGTAGCAACCAACATGCATCGAGATCAACTAACAATGAAGCAGATCGGAGGTGGAGCGGCGCGACGACTATCAGTCGCGAGCAGTGAGGCCGAGAAGAGGTTGCTCACGTGCTAAGTGCAAAGGAGTGGAGCAATCTCGCTAGAGATTGTAGAGCCTCCTATTTCAGCATGTAGTGTTAAGGACCACCAAATGTTATCCAAGAACAAGAGGCGGACAGAGAGAACAACGACAGCATTTGAGAATTCGCAGTAGACGAAGGAAACCCCATGTTCGGATGCCTGATAAGCTTATGGGACCGGTGAACGGATACAAGTGCACAAGGCACTTCCGTAAGAACTCTGAGTTGTAGTCAATATTAATCGTACGAAAGGAGTTCGTACCCAAGGAATGTTATGTTGGTGACAACGTAACATTGAGGTTGATGAACGGAAAGGTGATAGAGGCTCCACTCGCGACGATTAATGTGGACACCCCTTACTTCGAGGGTAGGACGACTGCAGCAGTACTGCCGGGAGTCACTTATGATTTGGTCATTGGGAATGTCAGAGACGCATTACCCCCGTTCCAGCCTAACCTCGCATGGGAGTCGACCGTGTGTCGATGGCCTCGTAAAGTAGAGGTCGGGCATAACAGTAGAAGTATGCTGGTCCCCATCGCCGAGAACGCTGAGGAAGATTCACAAGAAGAGTCTGACCAAATAAATCATAATTTTGGAATGGCGAGTTTGGAGAGGGAAGATTTTTACAGAGGGAAACCGTCAACGTCACAATCTCGGGACATCATCAAAAAAGATGTCAAGCCAACCAGTGAGTCACCATCATGTATGATGAAAGAGCCCCAGTGTTCAGCTGAGGATGAAAGTGTTACAGGAGAAGAAGATAACGTCCCTACACAACCACTAAGAGATATTGAAAATGACACAAGAATAGTAGATGTTCAGAAGACATCAATGGTAGAGAGCACGAAATGGTCTGATGAAACAGATCGTGCGTATGAAGATGATGAGATGGTGAGAGGTGACATAGACAGTCACACGCAAAGTTCTGTAGAGAAGGGTGTTGTAGCTGTGGTTGAAGGGGAGGTAACCCTTGGTGATGATGTACAAGAACTAATCAATGAGCGGAAGACTTTTAAAAGTAAACAGAAAGATGCGATGTCTCAAAGAGAGGAAGTTAAAGAGTGTAGTGTAAAGGAAGTTTGCGACGGTATGCCGGAACGCAGGGAGAAGTTGAAGAGTCATCCTCAGTATTATTACTGGGGCAGTCAGAGTTCAATGCGTTCAGGATTAAAAGTTGGGAACAAGGGAAGAGCAAGGTTCGCTGAACTGTTCAGTGAGGAGGAAAAGGCATTGTGCAATAATACTTCGATAAAAGAAGTGAAGATGAGACGCCGAGACTGCCACGGAAAAGTGGTACAGTCGGTCAATGGTGTTAAACGGCACAATGCAAGGTTTGAAAACGAGGTAGTTAGAGTAGACATCGGCAGCATGGAAAAGGTTTGGATAATAAAAGAAGTTATGTGCGGAGAGGATAAGAGAACACACTGCAGGAGGAGTAAAGGAGGAATGTCAGGAGAAAAGGAAAGATGTGAAACTGATTGTAGAAGTGAGGAGTGTGATGATGAAAAGGAGTCTCACATGAAGAGTAATCGCATAGTGAAACTATTGTTTGCAGGGAAGGTGAGAGGAGTTGGCAGAAAGAGAGAAGAGTGTCTAAAGAGACACAGAAACACAAAGAAATGTGATATACTATGGAAGAAGTTAGAGAGAAAAGGAGATAACGAAGTAAGAAGAGGGTGTAGGTCTGGAGGAAAGGGTGGAAGAAGAATACTAATGGTTGTATGTCAAAAGAAAATGCCAGCAAAGATGGTCACAACGAAAATAAAAGATGAAAGAAACGAAGCTGACTATTTTGTTGAAAATAGATTTAAATATTTTGTGACCCGGAGCAAACACCCGACTACTCTTGTGACTGTTCTTCGAAGGAAAATTTAAGTTTGCTCTAATCCACGTTAGTGGGTGAGACAGCGTCGTCATTGACCATTTAAGCATATAATATGTCGACAACACATCTGGTCCATTGTCAGAAGTCTCTACTGAAGAAGGAGCACTGAATAAATGAGGCTAATGTTTTAATCACGTGTACATAAAGCAAAATGTACCAATTTGCTTCAAAAGGGTGGGCCAAAGATGTAATGCAATTATACACGTAATATATAACATTTCTTCATTTATGTATTGTAAAGTATTGGCCAACATTGCCATTGCAATATCTCTTTCATTTTCTATATTTACGTTGTATGATTGTAGCGGCTCATCGAAAAATTTGTAAATATGTTTGTAATTTATGTGTAAGCAACAGCCAATGAAAACCTGTTTTCGAGACTTACTTTTGAAAAGCTAAGTTTTGATTGGTTGTCATTCACAGAACTGTGATAATAATAATAATACTATTATTATTATTATTATTATTATTATTATTTATATTTTTAAATTGTTATAAGGATACTACGCATTTATTATTATGTAACTGTTTTGTATATATAGATAAATGTGTATGAATAATATTTAAATGATTTTATATAATGTGAAGCTCACAATGTATAAAGTCATTTGGCTTTTATGTTTTGATTTTAGAAGAAAATTGTGATTTCTTCTGAACGTAGTTCAACTGTACAGAAATACCAATTTTCGGTCTTGCTAAATGTTTAGTATATATTTGTTTTTCTAAAATAACTAATAAGTGGATACATCATTTTATTAATTATTTTAGGAGTTTTGATTGGAGGATTAGGCGTAAACTGTTTGACGAAAATTTATATAAATAGTAAAATTAGGAATATTTTATATCTTTTTGCTTTCATTCGTCGTTGGTCAAAGTGCTTACAGTTGGTATTGCGCTTGTCGCCTTGTCTGATCATTTGAATAGTGTGCATATTCTTGTAATAGTGGAGTCCTTGATTTTAATTCTATTATAAAGTAATTGTGAGAGATGTTTATTTAAGTGTAAAAATGGGTTGTAATTTACAATGTGGAATATGTGCTTATTTTTGTAAAGCTAATAGTGTTTTAAGCTGTGTTTTAAATATAATTGTGTTTATTTGTAATTTCGCATTGCTATTTTAAATGCATCTTCTGTGAATGCGAATTGCAAATGCATTGTGTCTGCGGTGCTGCTATATATCACTAGCAGGTAAGGGTATTTATCATTGAAGTGTATTTATCTTAATATGGTAAAGATTCATTTGTGTAACAAATTATAAAGTGTAAACGATTAAAGTTTATGTTTTTATACACGAAAAATGCCAAAGTCACAACTTTTTATTTGAATTTAAGATTGTTTTATTACTAGTTGGCAACTCTTTGCTTTAAGACATCAGCTGTTATTTGATCAGCTGGTTTTGCATTCATTGTTCACACTGACAAATCGATGTTTTAAGTAATTATTAGAAACATTTAATTTACAAGTAATTATTTTATATCTTTTGCAAAGTCAATCTGTCTATATATTTTTGTTAGTATATTTTGCTTATTTATATATATCATTGAACATCAATATATATATATATATATTATATATATATATATATTTATGGGCAAAGATTTATATAAATATATTTTGGTAAAAGCATTTAGTGTTGATATTGGATTTATTTTTTTTTTAGCATAATATAAAATATTTAATATATTTATATATATATTATATATATATATATATATATATATATATATTATATATAATATATACTATATATATATATATATTATATAAATATAATATATATATATATATATATATATATATATATATATATATATAATATTATATATATATATATATATATTTAGGTATTAATATTTCGGTTCTATATTTGCCGGTGCCGTATGCGGATACTACGACATCCGGAGATATATGTACATTGGAATTAAAAACTGTAGATAGTTTGTGACGTATATATATATATATATATATATAAAATAATTTGATATATAGTACTGAAGGTTCTATATGTGCAGTGCGCATTAAACGAATATCTACGGACATTCGGATACATGTTCATGGACTTATAAAAAATCTAGTTTGTAAGACCAGTACATTTTTATTTTTTTATTTAAAAAAGCTCTATCCTAAAAATAAAAATCATCCCAGTGGTTTTCTTGAGTATTTCTAAACGCATTTTACTTTTCATTTATCCAATAATTCAAATTAGCTATTGCTTTAAGTCTTAGAGACGTGATTTTCGTGATTGAAAGATTGATTCACAAAAAGGTTATTCCTCTGATTAAGAAAAAGTATTGACTGAACTTGTTTTCACATAGACAAAGAAACTCGGCTCCAAACCGTGTTATATTTGAAGGGTCCTAAAAGGATAAGTTGCGTGAGTTGTAAAGTATTGGAGTGCACATGCAATATTGCACAGGCCGATAGCTCACTTAACAGGAGGCCTGGATACTGTAGAACAGTTTGATTTAATTTAATAAGTGTGTTAGTTGATTTGGATTTTGTCAAAGGGGCCTGGGCCAAAGGTTTTGTTCAATCAGTTCGTAAGATAAGTTATGACAGATATTTAATATCTTTTTAACCAATCACCCTACAATAACCATTATATAAAAATGATAAAAAT
The DNA here is from genome assembly GCA_015478945.1 of Trachelipus rathkii. Taxonomy (NCBI): domain Eukaryota; kingdom Metazoa; phylum Arthropoda; class Malacostraca; order Isopoda; family Trachelipodidae; genus Trachelipus; species Trachelipus rathkii. Next base: position 51,651 of record JABUQX010072741.1, read on the forward strand.
TATAAATCAGTTTTTTATAAAAATGATTAAAAAATGAAATCATTTTATAAAAAATTGATAAAAAATGATAATCCTTTAACAGATAATTTTTTAAAAATTATAATAATTTTTATAGGAAAATGATAATCATTTTATAAAAAATGATAAAAATAATAATTATTTTATAAAAATAATAATAATTTGTAAAAATTATAATCATTTTATAAAAATGATAATCATTTCACAATAATAATAAAGAATCACCATTTTTGGTTTTTTCATTTTATATAAATTTTGATAATAAAAATGATAATAATTTTTAAATGATAAAAATAATAATCATTTTATAAAAATGATAAAAATGATAATCATTTTATAAAAATGATAAAAATGATAATAATTTTATAAAAATGATAAAAATAATAATCATTTTATAAAAATGCATAACAATGATAATCAAATTAATACAAAATGATAAAAAATGATAATCATTTTTATACAAGGAAAATCATTTTATATCCCATGATAAAAATGATGAAATCTTTTTATAAAAATGATAATCATTTTATAAAAATGATAAAAATGATAATCATTTTATAAAAATGATAATCATTTTATAAAAATGATAAAAATGATAATCATTTTATATAAATGATAAAAATGATAATCATTTTATAAAATGATAAAAATAATAATCATTTTATAAAAATGATAAAAATGATAATCCTTTATAAAAATGATAAAAATAGTAATCATTTTTAAAAATGATAAAAAGTATAACCATTTTATAAAAATGATAACAATGATAATCAATTTATAAAATGATAAAAATGATAATAATTTTATAAAAAGTATTACTGCTTAAATAAAAATGATTAAAAATGATAATATTTTATAAAAATGATAATCATTTGTAAAAATGATAATCATTTTATAAAAAGGAAATAAAATAAAATTGAAAATGATTAAAAATGATAAAATATATATATATGATAAATTCATTTTATAAAAATGATAAAATAATAATCATTTTATAAAAATGATAAAAATGATAAAATTGTTAATCATTTTATAAAAATGATAATCATTTTATATAAATGATAAAAAAGATAAAATCATTCTATAAAAATGATAAAAATGATAATAATTTTTATAAAAAATTGATAAAAATAATAATCATTTTATAAAAATGATAAAAATGATAATCATTTTATAAAAATGATAAAAATGATAATAATTTTATAAAAATGATAAAAATGATAATCATTTTATATAAATTATAAAAATATTAATCATTTTATAAAAATGATAAAAATGATAATCATTTTATAAAAATGATAAAAATGATAATCATTTTATAAAAATGATAATCATTTTATAAAAATGACAAAAATAATAATCATTTTATAAAAATGATAAAAATGATAATACTTTATAAAAATGATAAAAATAGTAATCATTTTTAAAAATGATAAAAATTATAACCATTTTATAAAAATGATAACAATGATAATCAATTTATAAAAATGATAAAAATGATAATAATTTTATAAAAATGATAATCATTTTATAAAAATGATAAAAATGATAATTATTTTATAAAAATGATAATCATTTTATAAAAATGATAATCATTTTATAAAAATGATAATCATTTTATAAAAATGATAAAAATGATAATCATTTTATATAAATGATAATCATTTTATAAAAATGATAAAAATGATAATCATTTTATAAAAATGATAAAAATGATAATCATTTTATAAAAATGATAAAAATGATAATCATTTTATAAAAATGATAAAAAAGATAAAATCATTCTATAAAAATGATAAAAATGATAATAATTTTATAAAAATGATAAAAATAATAATCATTTTATAAAAATGATAAAAATGATAATCATTTTATAAAAATGATAAAAATGATAATCATTTTATAAAAAATGATAAAAATGATAATCATTTTATAAAATTGATAAAAATGATAATCATTATAAAAATGATAAAAATGATAATCATTTTATAAAAATGATAAAAATGATAATCATTTTATAAAAATGATAATCATTTTATAAAAATGACAAAAATGATAATCATTTTAAAAAAATGAAAAAAGGATAATCATTTTATAAAAATGATAAAAATGATAATCATTTTATAAAAATGATAAAAATGATAATTATTTTATAAAAATGATAAAAATGATAATCATTTTTTAATAAATGATAAAAATGGTAATCATTTTATAAAAATGATAAAAATGATAATCATTTTATAAAAATGATAAAAATCATATAATCATTTTATAAAAATGATAAAAATGATAATCATTTTATAAAAATGATAATCATTTTATAAAAATGACAAAAATGATAATCATACAATAAAAATGATAAAAATGATAATCATTTTATAAAAATTATAAAATAGATAATCATTTTATAAAAATGATAAAAATGATAACCATTTTATAAAAATGATAAAAATGATAATCATTTTACAAAAATGATAAAAATAATTATTTTAAAAATGATTAAAATGATAATCATTTTATAAAAATGATAAAAATGATAAAAATGATAATCATTTTATAAAAATGATAAAAATGATAATCATTTTATAAAAATGATAAAAATGATAATCATTTTATAAAAATTATAAAAATGATAATCATTTTATAGAAATGATAAAAATGATAATCATTTTATAAAAATGATAATCATTTTATAAAAATGATAAAAATAATAATCATTTTATAAAAATGATAAAAATGATAATTATTTTATAAAAATGATAATCATTTTGTAAAAATGATAATCATTTTATAAAAATGATATAAATAATCATTTTATATAAATGATAATCATTTTATAAAAATGATAAAAATGATAATCATTTTATATAAATGATAAAAATGATAAACTCGACCCGTCTCATATCACACCAGTCAATATACCATTGACAAAGAAGTCTATTGACTTATGGCCAGTACAGTCACTTCATTCATGAACAAAACGATTTAAAGATTCCCTACAGATACAGGACAGTAACACATATGTATCACTTAAACACTACTATGTGCAGATAACCACGTGCTAGTAACAGATTAAGATCAGTTTAATTAAAACGAGCCACTATAGACATCATGGAGCATATTACATATAACGCATAGCGTCTATAAAAAGATATAGATGACCCACAAATTCTAATCACCTATGAATGACTTCACATATTTTCCTATAACATCTCTAGCGATTTCACGCTGACATCGTAATTCTAACAACACTAGACAACACTATTAACCTTAGTATCATAATCAGACGCACTAGCACCAACCATCAATACACTGATATAGCTATCTGCTAACTGCTATAAAATCTTCAATATTTACTTTAAATAAGCACAAGAAAACATACGCAATAGACTTTCAGTATTATAAAATGATGAAAAATGATTAAATCATTTTATAAAAATTATAAAAATGATAATCCATTTTATACTAAAGACATCATTGAATATAAAAATGATAATCATTTTATAAAAATTATAATCATTTTATAAAAATGATAAAAATGATAATCATTTTATAAAAATGATAAAAATGATAATCATTTTATAAAAATGATAAAAATGATAATCATTTTATAAAAATGATAAAAATAATCATTTTATAAAAATGATAATCATTTCATAAAAATGATAAAAATGATTATGATTTTATATAAATTGATTATCATTTATGTCAATTTTATAAAAATGATAAAAAATGATAATCATTTTATAAAATGATCCCAACAAATTGATAAATCGCCCTCTTTATAAAAATGAATAAAAATGATAATGCAATATCTATAAAAATATATGAAAAAAATGCAATAAATCACTTGATAATAAATGATCAACACTGATAACACTACAATTTATAAATAAAGAATAATAAAAATTATAATAATTTTATAAAAATGATAATCATTTTATAAAAGTGATAAAAATGATAATTATTTTATAAAAATGATAATCATTTTGTAAAAATGATAATCATTTTATAAAAATGATAATCATTTTATAAAAATGATAAAAATGATAATCATTTTATATAAATGATAATCATTTTATAAAAATGATAAAAATGATAATCATTTTATAAAAATGATAAAAATGATAATCATTTTATAAAAATGATAAAAGATAATCATTTTAAAATTTAATAAAAATGATTTTTAATAATTTTTATAAAAAGTAATAATAACATGATAACATTTTATTAAATGATAAAAAAATGATAATCATTTTTATAAAAATGATAAAAATTGATAATCATTTTATTAAAAATGATAAAAAATGATAATCATTTTATAAAAATGGATAATCATTTTATAAAATGACAAAAAATGATAATCATTTAAAAAAAATGAAAAAATGATAATCATTTCATAAAAATGATAAAAATGATAAGTATTTTATAAAAATGATAAAAATGATAATTATTTTATAAAAATGATAAAAATGATAATCATATTTTTAAAATTATAAAAATGGTAATCATTTTATAAAAATGATAAAAATGATAATCATTTTATAAAAATGTTAAAAATCATATTATCATTTTATAAAAATTATAAAAATGATAATCATTTTATAAAAATGATAAAAATGATAATCATTTTATAAAAATGATAAAAATAATAATCATTTTATAAAAATGATAAAAATAATAATCATTTTATAAATGATAAAAATATATCATCTTATACCTTAATGATAATAATTTTATAAAAATGATAATCATTTTATAAAAATGATAAAAATGATAATCATTTTATAAAAATCATAAAAATGATGATCATTTTATAAAAATGATAAAATTGATAAATCATTTTATAAAAATTATAAAAATGATGATCATTTTATAAAAATGATAAAAATAATAATCATTTTATAAAAATGATAAAAATGATAATCATTTTATAAAAATGATAAAAATGATAATCATTTTATAAAAATAATAAAAATAATAATCATTTTATAAAAATGATAATCATTTTATAAAAATGATAATCATTTTATAAAAATGATAATCATTTTATAAAAATGATAAAAATAATAATCATTTTATAAAAATGATAAAAATGATAATCATTTTACAAAAATGATAAAAATGATAATTTTATAAAAATGATAAAAATGATAATCATTTTATATAAAATGATAAAAATGATAATCATTTTATAAAAATGATAAAAATGATAATCATTTTATAAAAAATGATAAAAATGATAATCATTTTATAAAAATGATAAAAATGATAATCATTTTATAAAAATGATAAAAATGATAATCATTTTATAAAAATGATAAAAATGATAATAATTTTATAAAAATGATAAAAATGTTAATCATTTTATAAAATTGATAAAAATGATAATCATTTTATAAAATTTATAAAAATGATAATAATTTTATAAAAATGGTTTTTAACTTTTTTTTAGTTTTAACTGTTTTAATTTTTAAGCTGTTTAGTTTTTAACTTTTTTAGTTTTTATCTTTTTTAGTTTTTAACTTTTTTAGTTTTAAAACTTTTTTTCTTTTTAACTTTTTAGGTTTTAACTTTTTAAGTTTTTAACTTTTTAAGTTTTTAACTTCTAAGATTTTAACTTTTTAGTTTATAACTTTTTAAGTTTTTAACCTTTTAGTTTTTAACTTTTTAAGTTTTCAACTTTTTTAGTTTTTAACTTTTAAGCTTTTAACTTTTTAAGTTTTTAACTTTTTTAGTTTAACTTTTTTAGTTTTTAACTTTTTAGTTTTTAACTTTTTAAGCTTTTAACTTTTTTAGTTTTTAATATTTTAATTTTTAACTTTTTTAGTT
>JABUQX010072741.1:62500-65192 GCA_015478945.1 Trachelipus rathkii
AATAATAATAATAATAATAATAAAAATAATAATAATATAATAATAATATTGGCTGTTAATTATCTGCACATCGGCAAAATAAAGCTTTGCCTCAATAAAAAATTAATAATAATTATTATACTCAAAATAATAATAAAAATAATAATAATAATAATATATAATAATAATAATAATAATAATAATAATAATAATAATAATAATAATAATAATAATAATAATAATAATAATAATAATAATAATAATAATAATAATAATAATAATAATAAAACAAATCCGCATTATTTAAAAAACTTTCAAATAATTTTAGTTAACAGCAGGTGAATAATATAAATGTAAATGATTAATTAAAAAACAAAATGTTTTTAATAAATAGTCTCATTATAAATAAAATATGATGTAATGCAGTAAAGCAGTAAAGCAGTAAAACTAATCCCTGCTAATCCCTACTAATCCATACTAATCCCTACTAATCCCTTTGTTGCTAAGCAACAGCGCTATTGAATAACTGTTTTACTGCCTTAAAGTCTGTAAAGTATATGTTTTTAATAAAATTTCGTACAATTTTAGTAAAATAAAATGATTATATAACGTACACTCTGTGTTTTTCTTCTTACATTACAATTTTTAAAAATTTATAAATAAAAAGGTATTAAAACAAAAATAAAAAAAATATAAAGGAAAACATAATGTTAATAAATATATGATGTAAAACCGCAAAGCAGTAAAGCAGTAAAGCAGTAAAACAAAGCCTTACTAATCCCTCTGTTACTAGGCAATTGAGCTATTGATTTACTGTTTTACTGCTTTAAGGTCTGTAAAGTATATGTTTTTAATAAAAAATGTTTAGGTATGAAATAAAAATGGATGACTCATAGTTTATTTGAAAAGAAATTCTTTGAATAGTTTACATTGATATCACAAATATGAAATATTTATCGTTTGCGCGGTAATATAGCGCCTGCGGGCGCATGTGGCGGTTACGCGGAAATATTGCGCCTGCGGGCGCACGCGGCGGTTACGCGGTAATATTGCGCCTGCGGGCACACGCGGCGGTTTCACGGCGGGGTGCCCCTGCGGTCTGTCGTGCTAGAAGTGCTAGAAAAAGGCTAGCTCATAGTAGGAAGCATCCTAGCAACTTATAATATACACCAATCGATTCCTCATACCTTATAACCTAGGTAGAACCGGAATATACTATCTAGCCCAGGTTATGGGCATAGAAAGGCTTGAGAAAGCGGCACAGATGGCACTTGTTCACTCACTCAGTGGCACAGAGCTGGCCTATCTGGCATCACATCACACTGGACTCATCTGCGACCAACTGCACTCGCTGGGATCTCATAGAATATTCCTAGAACGCGCTGTACGAGATGAATTGGGAGACTATCAAGTTGTATTGAACCACAAGAAACTAGTCCATGCAGAGATGGCTGAGTCAAAGTCAGTCAAAGATGCCATCAAAGCTGAGCCATCAAAGCGCTGAGCCATCAACAAAGGGCGTGACACAACAAAGGATGACATTAACAGGTGACACCAGCTAGCCATCAACAAAGGTTGAGCCATCAAAGATGAGCCATCAAAGTTGAGTCATCAAAGTTGAACCATTAAAATATCGAAGGAAATAATCGATAATCGGATTGACGCCAGGAGTGTGTATGTGTGTGTGTGGTGCTGGATATGTGATGTAGATAGATATAGGGTGATGTATGTTCATAGGTGGTTATGTATCTGAAGGGTGGAGTTATGATCTAGGCTGGGTGGTTGAGTGGTGTGTGTATAGGGGGTGTATTGTCAGGATTGTGTGTTATGATTCTATGTATGTGTGTATGTGTCTTATGATATGGGTGGGGGTTTGTGTGTCTGATAGGTGCAGTGTTGATGTGGATAGAAATAAAATGAAAAGCTTAGGACGAGGTCGACGACAGGTACCTAGGCAGACCTGTGTGAGCTCGATTATAATCCACTTAATCCCTCATACTAAAACCCCAACAAGGGGGTCTAAAAAACTAATGGGGACACTACGACGTTTGCTGCGCACCGTCTGGGCGCCGCCTTCTTCGAGAGGTGCCGAAAAGTACCCTCAGGAAACACCGATTTAATAATCGATACAGTACGATAATTCCAAAAATATCGATATTACCGATATTTTACACGGACGATATCCCCACATACACTTATATATATATATATCATAAGTAATAATATAATATATTAATAATTTAAATATAGTATATATATATAAATATAATTATATATATATATAATATAATTATATATATATATATATATATATATATATATATATATATATATATATATATAATATATTATATAATATAATATATAATATATATTATATATTATAATATATAAATATATAATAAATATATAATATAGTTTATATTTATTAATATAATAAGATATATATATAGTATATATATATATATATAATAATATATATATATACTATATATAATAATATATATATAATATATATAAATATAAATATTATATATATATATATACTATATATATATATATATAGAAGTATATAATATATAATAGTTAATATTATGATAGTATTATTTATAGTTGATATTATCGTTATTATATAATATGATTTTTTATATCGTATATTATTATATTATTAAATTTAATATATAAATGTTTTATCTATATATATATCTCTCTC
>JABUQX010072742.1:0-13948 GCA_015478945.1 Trachelipus rathkii
AGTAAATTACAAAGTGCAACCTACCAACAATTCCTTTTTTTAATACTTTCTTTTAATAAAAAAACTTAAACTTATGCAAAGATTTTCCAAACCTCCACACATCACTAAACACAAATTTCAAACCTGTCCCAATTCTACGGAATACCCAAACTACACAAGCCCAACATCCTCCTCCGTCCTATCATCTCCAACACCAACTACCCCACCTATAAACTGTCAGCCTGGTCTTCCTGGCTCTCAACACAACTATAAACAATATCTCTAAAACAATATAACTGAATTCCATAGACTTCTATACGTAATTTAAATCCTGCACACGCATCCCTTTATTAGTTTTGATGTCACCTCATTATTCCCCTCCATCCCAGTCAACATGGCAAAGGATGCTGGAACAACATATTCTTAATAACAACATACAGCTCTCATATCCTCCTTCCACTTCTACTAAACTTTAATACATCTCTCTTTAGAACATAGTTTTTCCAATTCCAAAAATTTACACAAGCTTTTTGGATAAACGTTGACCTGCTATTGGATACGGTTGTCTAATTTGAAGTTAAATATCCAAACTTAAAAACCGCTACTACATCCTTCCTCTTCCTGGAACTCCAAAATTCCAATCAGCACCAAGCAGTGTTGATGACAGCCTCTATCCTACCACAACATAGACTCCCACCAACATATTACAACACATTACACAATACAACATCCTTCCATACATGAAATACCCTCACAACCTACACACTCTCTTAGACACATCATCTCTTTGGCACAACTTCTAAATTAGCTTTTTCTCTCTGTGAAAATTGAAACCACCTCCAATCCTCTTGGCATTAATTGTTCTCCTCGTATTCCACTTCCCATGTAACAGCTTCACCTCACCATACATTAGAGCTCCCCAGAATCTGTTTCCCTCCATCAATTCATGGAAGAGAATAATCTTATTCAAAGACACAGTTCACCAAACTATAATATCCCAATATACATTCATCAATAAAGCTTGCCAAGATCAAAATACTATACTACTCAAATAACATTCCCCCTCACTTAAATACTGTAATCCCCAAACACCTCCCACTCTCCCATATTCACCCTACTGCGCTGCCTCACGAAACCTTTCAAGATCAGAAAATTTGAGACTTCACTTCCCATCGTTTCCCTTTTAAAACCTCTCTTCCATCCACTAAACCACTCCTGAACTCTCTGCCAATGTATAGCTATTAACATACTTTGTAAATCTATTGTAATGTAAAAAACATGCCATATGAAACAAGTGTTCCTCACTCTAAAGCAAAAAAAGTCAACACTACATGATCTACAAAGATACCTAAAATTAGTCAAACCAGCCACAGATCACAATCTTGAACTACTCTATCAACATTTGAATCATGCAAAATCTTAATCAATATCTCCAACCACAGAAGATAAATTGTTTTATTGTTGCCACTTTGCGAACTCCTCAGCCAATATGCATAGAACATAGTTCAGACTATTTGCAAATGCAAAAGCTTTTAAAATTTCATTCTCCAACCATCACTAAAAAAATTAAACAACTATATTATGAAAGACATCCTCAAAATTATAACCCTCATCTTAATTTCTTTCTCCCTCTTCCTCTCTATATCCTTACAATAAGCTAAATTAAGGGTATCGTACACCAACATTTAGGCCATTCATACTAATTCCTTTCAAAGGTCTGTATGAATGTGAATAAACTAACGGACAAATATTTTTAGACAAAGAGAGAACTTTCCCAACGTTTGTTATAAGTTTCCAGAATTCGGTTACAGAAAATTAACTTTTGCAAATATTTCTTTTGTTTTAGTCATATTCTAGAGTTGGTGCTTTTAAACATGAGGCATGAAATGAGTATTTTATATGAAAGCTGAAATTCTTTCTATTGTTTCTAATTGGTGATACCACACCTCATGGAATGCAGTAGAAACATTTAAATTATCGTTTCCAACTTCTTGTATCATGCTCTCAAGGTATTATAATAAATCATTTTAAATTATAGTTTCATGTTTTCATGCCAAAGGGTTCGCAACTAATAAATACAAACTACGTCAAGATAAAGTATTTCATTATATATATATATATATATACATATATATATATAGTATATATATTAATTTATATAATGCATATATAAATATATATATATATATATATATATCAATATATATATATGTATATAAATATATTTAAAGAAATGAAAAAAGCCAAGCAACTAATAAATAAACAGGGGAATTAAAATTTAAAAAAAAATTAAGAACTTACGCTCTCTTCAACTTAGTCTCCTCCTCAGGAACTAAATGTCAATGGTGTACGTTTAGCTGCTGATGCAAAAATTGTTTTGAGCTTTCGGAGTCACTTTCACAAAGCTTAGATAAAATATCATTTCCAAATTATAACTGGGATTGGTGTTAATCAGTTTACTTTGTTGCTCAAGTGAGGTTCCCCATTGTAAAACCCTTAAAGACCCTCAAAGTTACCCTACAGGCTTAACAGACAGTGAAGCTTCATTGGGAACGAGAGAGTTCGCCTTTAGGCATTTATCTCAAATGATCGTCGTCGAAGGGAAGCAAACTTTTATTTTAAATCTATAGAAATAAAGCTAAATGAATTACGACAATATTTTTTTCACTTCATCTTTAGTATAATTCTCCTTAAAGATATCTTATTGATGTGACGTGATCAAAATAACAAGAAGGATACCTATTCAAAACCAATTCTAAATATCATAACGCGGATGGATGAAGCTCCCGAATTGTTAATTCAGCGACGTGATTCAAAGGTTCGAATCCTTGTCACCAAATCGTAAATGGTATTTTCATTCTAGTTAATTAAGCTTAACCAACTTTGCTGATCTTCCTTCTTTGATGAAAAGTTGTCTTCTGATTAAATTTCTTTATTTAATGTCGTTTCTAATTAATTTTGTTAGAATTTAAACTTTATCTGATTTCTTATTTTGACGAGAAGACTGTTTCTAATTCAAGAAACGTAAACTCTATTTTTAATTTAAGTTAAACTTTGCTTGGATTTCCTTGTTCTTTACATTCATAGAGTTTGAGTTGAAGGAAAACTCTTTAAATCTTGAGTTTGTTATATATGAGTGATATATATGAGGGTATGATGAATCCATATATATAAATACATATATATATGAGCGTCTGATCTCTAACGTACCTAGATATATATATAATTGATACGATTACATTACCTATTGCTTACATCAATTACAAAGTTTTGTAAGAAAAGGTAAAAGTGAGAATATATTAAGTGGATTTTAAGTGACACCCTACATCTCACTTTTCACATGATTTCAGCATGTTTTCAACCAGTCTACACTCCTTTTTAACACTATAATTTTCCAGTCAATTTGTTATTATATTAACAAAAGATCTCCATTCTTTCATTTCGGCCTCATTTATTTTATGGAGGTTCAATATGACGCATTTAACATTACCAATATGTGATCCATTGAAAACTCCAAGTTCAATATTTACGTCTATCACTATTCATTTGAATATTTACTTCAAATACCGAAACCTATTATCCTGTCTCTTCATACATTTTATGATTTTTTTTTATGGGGGCATGTTTAAGGTGAAATGCTGAAAGATGAATTCTTGTTCATCAAACAGTTCTGAGTGTAGCACACTATATTTACCAACAATATTTTCAGGTTTTTATTGTAGTGGTTCATTTCATACCTGAGATTCCATTCACACACAAAAAAATACATATCGTTTGTCTTACTCAACTGTAAACTATGAATCAACGATATTACTATCAATATAAATATTCCATATGCCATAGTTATATTTCATGTCTCCTTAAAGCGGTGAACATGTGCTACAGGTATTGAATGGTGAACTTTCTCCAACTGAATAAAACAGCTTTGAGGCTCTCTTTAAAGGAGTATTTGAAGTCTTCAATCTTTAGGATTATAGTCTCGGTTTACTAATTGTGTCAGGCATCTGACATCACAGCAGAAACAAACACATTACTTATGCATGTAAAATGCTTAATATTTAGGTGTTTAATTCTGTAAACGAATAACAGACGATATTTGCTTGTTTCTTCATATTGGTGTTTGTTTATGTTGAAAACCTTCCAGTTGCTGTTCCTCTTATGTACAAAGTTGTTGGTCAAGTAGTATAGTGTATTCTCCCATCATGCATTATGTTTACTTTATAATTAGTTAGTATTGATATACCTCTTGTTACTTTTAACAATAGGAGTTACACTATGACTCCACATTAGTATTGTTTCTATTAATTAAATTAGGAGTAGTTATACAGTCCACCCCAGTTACTATGTTCTTTATATGAATAGGGTCACTAGTTAACTCCAGGTTTATACTTTTGCTTATATATCATTGTGTGACTCTTCAGAAGAACTTTTGTCTTTGATCATTTTTGTCTTAGTGGTTCTGTTTTATTTTAACATGTTTATGGCGAAAACTTTGGTATTTGGTTAAATAAAATTCATGATTATGCACAATAGATACATTAGGGATATATATAATATATATATATAATATTATTATACATATATAATATATTAATATATATATATAATTATATAATATTATTATATATATTAATATTATATATACTATTATAATTATTAATTATAATATATAATAATATATATATATATGAGAGAGTATAATATATATATATAAATATATATAAATTAATATAAGTATATATTATATATATATATATTAATATATATATTATAATATATATATATATAGTATATTATATTATAATATATATATAATATACTATATATAGATGTTTTTATAAGTGAGGCACTCTAATATCGAATGGGTATTTATTAACTTATTCGAGTCTTTAAATTTGCTTCTGCTGTCTCTTGTCCTTGAAGATAAGAGTCTTGAGCTGGATCAAGTATATCCCCGATTTATCGGCATATTATATACACTATGAAAACGTGGTGGATTAATTATATGACCTCAATATTGCTGCTCATCTTGCTAATATATAGCAGGAGAATCAACCTGACTTTCCAAGAGCTTAAGTCATTTCTGAGTTAAGAATATATAATTTCTTGAGTTTATCTTTACATTGAGGCTAGCTCCACGTACTGATCTTCACTAAAACAATGCCTGTTGCCTATTATATTGGTGGGGGTCTTCCATGCTTCATCGCATTTTGACAGTTGCTTGGTTTTTATTCATAGGGGTTAAGGATGGACGCCAAGTTGCAACGGTTTCATTATTAATCGAGGCGAGTGAAGTGACCCGCCGAAGCTTTCTTGGTTCTTTATATTGTTCTCTTTGTTCTTTACCATAGGACGTCACTTGTATCCTGCTTCTTATTAGTATTGTTTTATTTATTATGATTGGCTTAGTCCCCTTCGTCCGGCGGCGTGACAAGTGTGTCTGCTAGTTTGCTATGTTGTTAGTCTGTGGGTTATTAACCATAAATATGTCCCAAGTATATCACTTTGTAATCATATGTATAGATTAGAGAAATTCGATTTAAACTCCTCATGTGCATAATATTTGTATTTCACTTATATGTTATAGGGCAGAGGTGAATCCTCATTTATGACTAGATGACTTTACATATACATTTTTCACACAGTTTATATTACATTTATATTCACTTGTTACATGAGTAAGCCTTACACTGATGCAACCGAGAATACATGAATGTTATGCTAATAATGATTCTTAATGCTGTTGCCAAAAGATACAATATATATAGAATATAATAATAATAATAATAGAGTAAATAAATTTATAAATAATATAATATAATATATAATAATAATATATAATACTTAAAGTTACCTATATATGCATGAGATATTATGAATATAAAGAATGTTATTTTATTACTAGTAAATGAAATATTATAAATATAAAGAATGTTATTATATTATTTAATGCATGAGATATTAATAGTACTATTATTATATATATATTAGTATTATATATATATATATATATATTATATATTATATTATATATATATATATATATATATATATATAATAAATATATAATAATATAATATATATAATTATAATTATGTATATATATATATATAATATATATAATATATTTTATATATTACCTATAATATATATATATATATTAATATATATATATCATATATATATATATATTTAATTTAATCGATAATGAGTAGTAGGGAATTGGCGATCAATATATATTCCTCTTACTACAAGGCTTTTTATTATTCCTATTCACATTACACTCCATCACAATTTTACATTGTTCATAAATTTAATCACTAAAAAAATAAAATTACAACCTAATAAAAAACACCTACACTATCTCACACAACTAACAAAACCATAATTTTATATAACTTTTTGATTTATTTTTCCGCTTTATAATTTTTATATATTATGATTATAATTTGAATTTTATTATAGTATAAATATTATATTAATATATATATTAAATAATTTTAATTAAATAATAATGAATATAATAATAATAAATTAAATTAATATATAATTAAATATTATATATAATAATAGATAATAATAAATATAAATTTTTTATGATATAATGATGGGATCAACTGAGCTAAATTTTCGTAGTGGTATTATAAAAGTACTTTTCAGGAGTATATTAAATTTGTCTTGCTGCAGTTTTTGTTCTTGAGATATTGTGGATCGGACTGTATATCGCGCACATGTTACTTGTTCTCTAATCATATTGTGGGGTTTGAGTTAAACCAAAAACTAGTATATGCGTCGGTTCTTTTCATATTGAAGGTCGACCTGTGAACAATACCATAAGTATGCTTGTTTCTTTTATAATTTTAAGTTTCATTGTTTTTATATATTGGGTAGGAGTAAC
This sequence comes from Trachelipus rathkii, assembly GCA_015478945.1. Taxonomy (NCBI): domain Eukaryota; kingdom Metazoa; phylum Arthropoda; class Malacostraca; order Isopoda; family Trachelipodidae; genus Trachelipus; species Trachelipus rathkii. The sequence goes on from JABUQX010072742.1 coordinate 6,878, forward strand.
TCGTTATGACCTATACTAATGTTGTACCTGTATACTTTATATTGGGGTCATGTATGTACCTTATATCAGTTGCTTATGTTACTTATTATATCATATTGGGGTAAGGTGACCTCAGTTAGCTTAGGTTCTTTAATAACCATAATGGAGTGTAGTGACCTACTCGAATGCTAGTTCTTTATATGTCATTTATACTTTGTTCTTTACATAGGAGTCACTGGACTCCATTGTTTGTTCTTTATAATGGGGTTACCAAGCCCCAGTTGCTTGTATCATTTTATAAATATATAGGATATACATAGTACCTCACCATATTGACTTTTTCTTGTATATTGGGATGATCTAATTTAGTTAACTCCTATTTTATACTGATTTAACTTAATAATTATGTCCAGTTTCATTTATTACTTAACATTGTATAATCTAACGTAGACACTATGTTAGCTTGTTCTAGTAATTAGCATGTTGCCTGATACATTGGGAAATATATATATTAAATATATTATATTAATATATATATATATATATATTATATATAATATATAATTAATTATATAGTATTAATATATAATATATATATATATATATTAATATATATATTATTTATATGATAATATATATATATATATATATATTAACTATATATTATATATATATAATATATATCATTAAATTATATATTAATATATACTTATTTAAAGTTTCAATGAAGATACGCCTTATTATATATTTATTAAGTGGTTAAATAATGCCCTATTTAATAAAATATATGATATAGTTAATATAACTAATAGGCAATACTGTCAAATCCACTTTTTAAATTTTTTAAGGAATGAGTTGTGACCTAATCACGGAGCTTTAATGTAGAGTCTATTCACGATTGCGACTTTTACTAGCGTCCCTATCGAGAGGTCAGTCGTGACACCTCGGCCGCGAGTGGATTTGACTGGTTTCTATCGCGAGTAAGGAACTATTAAAGGGAATCACGTAACCCATATACTATGATTTACATATCACCATTAAGTTGTTAATTTATATGACCCCAGTTGCTAGAGGTGTAATGCTCTTTATATTGAGGTCACATGACCCCACATCGTCGAATAGGTGTCAATGGAATATATTTAAAGTTTCTGTGATTTATTATGTATATTGGGATTAATTTCTTAAAAAATGGGGGCTGTCTCGTGTGACCCTAGTTGCCTGTTCTATATATAATTGGGTTGGGTCATATAGGTTACCCCAGTGCTTGATTTCTGGGCACATATCTTGGGGTAGGTGACCTCAGGCTGGTTACTTGTTCATTGGGGTGAAGTGACGCCGACATCTGCTTGTTTCTTATATATTGTTGTTTCTCTTGTTGCTTACTGATTTAAAGGAGTCCTTTGACTTCTCATTGTTTGTTCGTTGTTAATGGTTGTTGTTTCAAGTCCCAGTTGCTATGTTCTTAATAATAGGGATTCACGTGAAACGATCCAGTGGCTTTGTCTGTGTATAAGTGGGGCCATTAGAGAGTCTCATCTTCAATTATGCTGTTACTAGTATGTGTCAGTTGTTTCTTCTTTTCTTACATTGTTACTCAATGTTATGTGACACACTAGGGTGTTGCTTGGTTCTTAATCATGCAAGTGATGACGCTCGGAGTATAACTATTCGTGAGGTTAGATATATATGGTATTTTGAGAGTGAGTATAGGACACTCTAGTGTATGGTGAGGGCAGAAGTATATGAGGGTTATATGAGTATCTTAGTAAATGATATATAATCAATTAATTTGTGTTATATATTATATATTTATATATATATATATATATGTATATCTACATATATATAGCCAAAAAAAATAAGTATCATTATATATATATATATTATATAGTAGTATTAGTTTATATATTATATATATACCATATAATATATAAGTTGTATATATATATACAATTTTTAGATAATAGGGGCCTAGAGCTGAAAAATGGATTTCGATTGGTATTATAGTAACTGTTCTAGTTCTTTAAATATTTAGGCTTCTGCGTTGTCATTGTTTCTTGATATTGTGATGCGAAGAGTAACTCACCAAGTGTTAGTATCGTTCTTCATATGGGGTGTTATATTGACCTGTCCAGTTGCCTGGTTTGTTGTTTTAATATGAAGGTCACCTTTGTGACCGCTCAAGCTGCTATGTTCTTTTATAGTTTAATTCTTTGTTTTTATACTTGGGGTCCCGGTGACCTCTAAGATTGACATATGTTCGTTTGAGTAATTTGGGGGTCATGTTTTGAGCGAGGTGGTGAGTATGATGTTGTGGTTCTGGTAAAGATTTTTTTAAAGCAGACCGAGTTATTGACTTGTTTTTCATGTATTTGGGGTTAGGTACAACTAGGTGGGTCTGGAGTTTGTCTGTTTATTTGGGAGGTGAAGGACCCCAGCTGAAACTTGTTCTTAATATATATATTTGCACATAGTCTTCATTGTTCAATGGTGTAAACATTAGAGTGTTTCACTTGAACTCCAATTAGTTTGTCATTTATAATTGGGGTACCAGAAGCCCAGTTGCTGTTTCTGTATTGAATGAGGGTCTACGTAATCCGCCAGTTGCTTATTGTTCATATTATAATTAGATATGGTAATAATTGAACCCAGTTACTTGCTTACATATTGTCAGTTTTCATTTGTCTTAGACCATTTTTATCACGATGACACACTTGTCTTGCTTGTTCTTATGCTAGGTATAGAGCCCTAGTAGATAAAAAATGTAGAGTAAGTATTTGATGGAAAGTGATAACATCTTCATAATAAAATATCTTTGCTACCTATAATTAATTATATATATATATATATAATATATATATATATATATCATATATATAATTTATATATATATATAATAATATTATATATATATAATATATATATTATGATATAATATAAAATTTACATAATCTCAACTAAGGTATATATATATAATATATATATATAATAATGTTGGTATAACTTAAATGTCGAGGTTCTAAGATCCTACGAGACTAATCATCGCGTATTGGATTTGAATAAATACTATTTCGAGTCGCTATAAATTGAGCTTCAAAGGCATAGTTGCTTGTTTTCTTGAGAGAGAGATAATTTGGATTCAAATAGGGCGTATCCGCAAATTATACAATATCGTTACAATAATATAGTAAGCGGTCTAGGTTGTCGGACTCAGGTCCACCGTTATTGCATGAGAGGATTCTATTTGTATTTGTGGGAGGTCAACCTGACAACAGCTGCTTTGTTCTTAATATGTTTCAGTTTTCTTGTTTTTTGTATATGGGGTCCTCGTGACCCTGTTGCCTTTACTTTATATTGGGGTCATGTTACACCAGTTTGCTTGTTCCTCATATTGGGGTTAGGTGACGCCCAAGTTGCTGGTTTTTTATATTGGGGTGAAGTGACCCCAGCTGCCTTATTCTTTATTTTTTCAGTCTCTTGTTCCTTACATAGGAGTCACTTGACCCATTGTTTTGTTTCTTTAATAATTCTCTTAAACCCCAGTTGCTTGTTCTTATAATAGGGTCACGTAACACCAGTTGCTTTTTCTTTATATTTTGGGGGCATTTGAACCCAGTTACCTTGCCTTACATATTGTCAGTTTCTTTTTCTTAACATTGTTATCACCTGACACTATTTGTGTGTTCTTAATGTAGTTGAAAGATAGAATAATATAAATATACTATATACTATATATATAATTATATTTATATATATATATATATATTATATATATATATATATGGATATATATCTATAATAATTATATATATATAAGTAATACATATAAGTTATATATATATATATTATGATATATAGTATATATAATATATTATTAAAGGGTATACTTTATTTATCTATATATTCATTATATATAATATATATATATATATTATAATTATATTATATAAATATAGTATAAGATATATATATATACTATGTATATAATATATATTATATATATATTTTTTATTTATTATATGTAAACGATTTAATATACTATTATAGGTATAACATATATATATAATATAAAAAGATAAGGTAATGTCACTTTGAGGAAGTGTGCACTCGAGCTAATCAATGGATTCTGAGTGATTGTAGTACTTTTCTGAGAAGTTCCTATAAATTTTTTGGATGTTGCTGCTAGTTATACTTAGTTCTCTCTTTTAATGAGAGTATGGATAGGAAGTCTCCAAGTACACACTACACATTAATAACTGTGTTTCTTCCTATTGGCGAGAGAGTTGAAGTTTATAGTAGACCCCAGGTTGCTGGTTCTTTATATTGAGGTCACCTGACCCCAGCTGGTTGAGAATTTATATTTTAAGTTTCCTTGTTTTTTTATATTGGGGGTCTCGTGACCTCTAGTTTGGCCTTTCTTATATAATTGGGGTCATGTTTACCCACCATGTTTATGCTTGTATCATTCATATTGGGGTTAGGTGACGGCCCAGATGCTGAGTGTTTTCTTTCACCCATTGGGGTGAAGTAAGACCTAAACAATATGCCGATGAGCGTGTGCGTTATACTTTATATAATGATTGAATGTATTCTCTTGTTCTTACAATAGGAGTCACTTGACTCCATTGTTTTTTCTTTATAATGGTTATAATAGGGTCACGTGCCCCAAGTTGCTTGTTCTTTATAATGAGGTCATTCACGTAACTCCAGTTGCTTTTTCTTTATATATTGGGGCCATTAGAACCCAAGTTACCTGCTTATATTTCAATATTGTCAGTTTCTTTTTTCCTTAACATTGTTTCGCATGTGACACTTGTTGTTGGTTCCTTAAATGCAGTTGCCCCAAGATACATTTCGGGAAAGGTATATATATATACTATATTTATATATTATATATATATTATATATATATATAATATAATATATTATATAATAAGTATATATATATAATATTATAATCTATATGTTATTAGCAAATAGATTATACTAGTATATATATATATTATATTTTAAATCAGCTATCTCAACTAGTATATATATAATATATCTATATTATATAATTTTAAATTATGGATTGATCCGTAGAACGATTATTATTCTGTAGTATAGCGGAAATAGTTTTTTCTTCAATCTAGGTTGGGACAGACTTGGCCGCACAATCTCGATGGATTTAGCTCTAGCTATGTCAGAAGAGTCTTATGTAAAATGTAAGGAGGACTTGTTCTTAGAGACTGTGTTGTTACCATTGCTTCTTGATATTTGGGATCACGTGACCCTATTTGCTTGTTCTTCATAATGGGGTTATATTGACTCCCAGTATGCTGGTTTCTTTATATTGAGGTCACCTGTCCCCAGCTGTGCTTGTTCCTTAAATTTTCAGTTTCTTGTTTTATTTATATGGGGGTCTCGTGACCCTAGTTGAGTGTTCTTTATATTGGGTATTTTTTTCTATCGCAAATATTGAAATTGGTTTTTCCATATTGGAAGGAATCATGTGACCCCAGTAGCTGGTTCTTTATATTGGGGGAAACTGTGACACTCGCTGTAATGCCATCATTATGTCTCCTATGAATATAGTTAAGTTTCAGTTCTCTTGTTCGTACATATGGAGTCGACAATGATCTCCATCTGTTTGTTTGTTTATGAATTGGGGTTACCGTAACCCAGTTGTGCTTGTTCTTTATGAATCGGCGTCATCAGCTAACTCCTCCTAGTTGCTTTGTCTTATTGATACTATTGTAGCGTCAGAGAGAACCGAAATTTTACTCTTAGCTTTTGATGCCATCATTGTCATCTTCTTTTTCTTATAGATGATATATGTGTTAATCAGCGAGACACACTAGTATGCTTGAAAATTTGTTCTTAATGCTAAATGATTGCAAGCATACACTTGGAGGAAATAATATATATATCGCTAGAATGTATATAACAACTATAGTTACTCATTTAAAGTATGAGTTTGATAAATATATTATATTTATCTACATTATTAAAATATAAGGTATAAAAGTAAACAAATATAAAATTTATATTTATTATTAATAGAGGTGATTTATAGAAAATACATATATATTAGGTAGATATATTTTTAATAAATAATTATATATATATATATAATTTTTATAAGTGGGCTCTGCTAACTCGATGGATTTAGTAGTGCGATGGTAGATTTAAGTAAACTTATTTTCGAGTCTTTTTAATAGAATAAATTAAATCGTAGTTGCTTGTTCTTGATATTGGGATCACGTAAACCCCATTTTACTTGTTTCCTATATTGTAGAGGGTGTATTTGACCCCAAGTTTGCCTGGTTTTCTTTATATTGAGGTCACCTATATGATTACCTGTTTAACCACATAAGCGCTTTTGTTTATCTTTAGTATAAACCCTTATTAGTAAAGACTTTTTTTACTTAGAGCGAATTTATTTAATTGGAATAGTTTATTAGGAGTTTTTTGTATCATCTTTCTCTCTCTGAGATCCTCTAATAGTTGCCGTCTTTGATTCTGGTTATTACTATTGGCGAATCATGTTTCCCCATTGCGTATGGTTCTTCATATTTGGGCGCTCATGCTTAGGTGGTATTCCCAAGTTGCTGGGTTTGTAAAATTGCATTCATAATTCGAGGCACTCCACACCCAGGGTGCACACTGACACCCCAGCACCCAGTACTTGCTTGTTCTTTATACTATTCACGCTATCACATGATATACCAGTATACCTATATATATATATATTCTATGCTTATCTTTTGACATTATTTAGTGATTAGCTCACTTGACCATTTCATCTACTATTATGAGTTTTGCATATTGTTATCGAACATGAGGGTAGTTTATAACCATAACGAGACACAAACAATATGCACTTTGTTTCTTTATAATAGGATGGTCACGTAACTACAGAATCCCTACCAGGTTTTGGCTTAAGTTTGTCTATTATATAATAAACGGGGTAAGGTTGAAGTGCATACTGGCGCACCTGATTTGATATACACCTGCCCTGAATTATTTTGAACTTTTAATACTGTTAATATTGGTAAGATATCAGTGTACACGCTTTTAGGTAAGAGAGAGTGCTAGACGTTTATGTCT
>JABUQX010072743.1:5000-7500 GCA_015478945.1 Trachelipus rathkii
TCTGGGATTGAACCACCGCTTGTTGCGAATGAGGACAATATACCAGATCTTTAGACTGACTATATATATTATATATAGTATAGTATATATATTATTATATATATTTATATATAGTATATATATATTATATGATATATATTGTATATATATATTAATAGATATATATATATATGTTATAATATAATGATATATATAATATATATATATATAATATATATATATGTATATAGTATAGTAGTATATATATATATACAAGTCGTTGGGCACCGTAAAGGTGAGAAAGTTAACGTCGTTAATCCTTAATCGTTAACAAAAAAATTAACGTGGCGTTAATTGCATTAAAAGCTTTTTGATCGGTAAAGAATGAACGGATTAACCGTTAATCGTTAACGTTAACCGTCCTTCAAAATATGTAGAATAGAAAATAATTTCAAATTTTTCTCACAATATTCATAAAGGATGTGGCAAGAAATAATAATAATCTATAATAATAATAATATAGAATAATAATTATTATAGAATAATAATAATAATTAATTAATATAATAAAAATTAATAATTAATATATAATATATTAAGCCCTATCAGAGCTTAAATATATTAGGCTTTGACGCTATGTAAGAATACTTTTTTGCCGCGCTTGCCAAATGAATATTCACAGGGGTACTACGTTTAAAATTTAAATACTTAATAGTAATAATTAATGTTTAAAATAATAGGATATAGACAACCTTACAGCTGTTAATTACAAAATATGTATATTTTTTTTATAAATTACAAACCTTGAATTGGCCTACTTCTTATATCTCACTAGTCCACAAAAGAAGCAAAGTTCAAGACGAACAAAAGAGTTATATGACTCATTGAGCGGGCGAATCGATTGTCACTATCTTTTTTATCTTCAGCGGAACAAATAAGAAATGAGAATACAGCATAAAGAAGAAACATGTAACATTAATAAACGGGAATAACTACCGTGGTGTACGATAAACATGATTTTGGGAGCCATTGGAGGAGTGGTTTAGGAAAACTTTTGAAGAAAAAAAAAGTTTATCTGTTACCGGAAAATCGAATCTTAATACAATGAAAATCTGTTAAAAAAATTATTTTTATGAACTCGTATAATTTAAGGTAACGGTAACGGAATGAGTAGGGAATTTTTTTCTTTAACGTCGTTAACGTCTACATATCACAAATGTACTCGTTAATAGTCCGGTTATTCTTTTCGAAATTAACGAAAGCGTTAAAAGTTAACGAAAAAATTAACGAGTTTATTACGGATTAAACGCACGTTTAATGCCCACTTCTATATATTATATATTATTATATATTATATAATATATAATAATATATATATTATATACTATAATATTATATATATAATATATATATATATATATATATTAATATATAATATATATTATATATAATATATATAATATTATATATATATATAATATTACTTCAATAAAGGGCAGGGTCCAATATTTATTTGCTTTGGGCTGAGCCCAATTTTCACCACCCCTAAAGGTGGACATAATTCATTCTTAACCTATCAAGCTAATTTTGAAATGGAAAAAGTAAGCAAAACTGTAAGCTTTTTCCTTGACTTCTAAAACGTCGATTTCGAATGTTTTTCTGTGTCTTAGTCATTACTTAAGAGTTTTCATTTTTTCAAACATTTTGTTATTAACATTGTTGCTATTTCAACTTTTACATTTTTTTTCGAAATGACTTCAAACTTGAAATAATACATAGAATGCGGTCCTATTAGCTACAAATGCAAACGAATATAAATCGAACTTTCTAACGAAAACATTCCTATCCTTCCCTTCCATACTCTTACCCTCAAAGCCAGAAATCATCCTTGTTGCATTACTTTACACTCTTTCCAGCATACCTAGGTCTTTCTAAATAAGGGGCCCCAAATTTGCGCAATAAATCCTAATACTGAACCTGAGAGATAGCTTATTATACAGCTACTATAAGCTTTGTTAGTATTAGTAAACCATATTGCGGATTTATTATACTTACATCTTATTAGCTTTATTCCTTGGTTCCAAACACTAACTACTTTCAGATTGCTGCTTATACTCACATCTAATTCTTTTTTTTGGTCAACAGACTCACAGCCCAATCCCCACTCATATCGTAGTTAAATATTCTATTTGAGTTACCTAAATGAAGAACCTTGCACTTTTTACTAATTAATAAAATACAATATTTGGCCATAACTATAATCTGGACTGTTCGATCCTAAGAAGTTTAATCAAGATCATTTTGAGAATCTTTACATATCCCACATTATTCCTAACTAAGGATTACCAACTTTGGTATCATTCCCTGTTAAACCTTATAAAACTTACGATTTAAAGCCCCTTGATCTAAATTATATATATATATATATAAATATATATATATATATATATATATATATATATATATATAATATATATATTAATATATATATATATATATATAAATATATATATATATATTT
>JABUQX010072743.1:25000-27101 GCA_015478945.1 Trachelipus rathkii
GGAGGAAGAAGGAAGGAAGAAGAATGAGGAAAGAGGAGTAGGAGAAGGATTCAGAGTAGATACTGGCACCGGTGCTGGAGCCGGTGCGGTGCCGAGTTATTAAATTTTTGTGTAATGATACAATACTGGTGTCTTTATATATGTTATTGGGTCTGTAGATTTCAAAAATAAAGGTTTCAGAATCATAAAAATAATAAAAAAATTAAATAAATAAATAAATAAAATTTCTTATTCTTTTTGTTTATAACGTAAAAATTCACGTTTTTACATACCCTAAATCAGTAAATCACTAAATCAAACCACCATCCTGTCACCTCCTATCCATCCTTGATCTATTGATCTATTGATTCAAGTCACATTTCGAGTATCATTTTGGATAAACATAACATAAAATCAAGTTCTTTATACAAAGATCAAACAATATATGTTGACGTAACAAAGTTTTCACATTAATAAAGCTTACTTAGCATCATCTGAACTATGAATATAACCCACAACGACAAACCTAGCCCATCTTAAACAGGAATAAATGGTTAACGTTAACAAAGTTTCACACTTAACAACAGTAAAGTAACTAACAATTCATACAAAAACGTAACTTATTCACACTTTGTCAAGCATGTCTCTAACATAACAATGTTAATTTTACATTAACATGGTAATATTTAACAAAAATTTACTATAACCTTGTGTAATTATCATACAGACCAGCGAAAGTATGCTAACGTAACAAAGTTTTCATATTAATAAAGTCAACATAACATTACCAGAACTAAGAATATAATATACAACGACAAACCTGACACATCTTAAGCAAGAATAAACATTAACAAAGGTCCAAACTTATCAACAGTAAAAGTAACTAACAAGACTCACAAAAACATAATCCATTCATACTTTATCAAACATATCTCCAACATAGTAATATTTTACAAAAAATTTAGCATAACCGTACCTAACCAGCATAATACCTAATGGGTAAAGACAAACAAAGTAAAGTTTTACTCTCTGTAAAGCTAAACTATGAACATTACATACTTACACACACACACACACACACAACAACCAGACGAATAAACAGCCATCATCATCAATGTAGTCAATAAATCGAACATACGAGGGAAGTAAAACAAGTTTTCATATTTTATAACATATAATTTTCATTGAAAAGAGCGTTATATAAATACATAAAAACATATAAATACATAAAAATATAAGTTTATTTTAAATATACTAATTCATCTGATCAGCGAACATAGGATTCAAGTTGGGTAAGCTCTATATATCTCTCTAAAGATTCAACATCCTTTGAAAGGATGTAAGTATAAATGCCTTCAGCAACACTAAACCATTTTTTGGCGTATGACGATTCAACAGCACTCATTTTCTCATACAAGAGAGAAGTAAACTTATCCAAACTGATAGTTATTAACGCACTCCTGTATACTGAATTATACGGGAAACCATATGTTTCGGTGTAAATATCCCAGATTACACCATGTGCTATATGTATTAAGTCCTCAAGTATGTCAACATCGTTAAGGTGCGATGTTAATTCGTTTTTTATTTTAAGCAATGCTGTAATATTTTCAGATGTTCGAACTGTGAAACCTATACACGTACTTGCTATGAAGGTCACACAATCGATGGGTTTCCAATAGTTGCGTACATCAATGGTTTTAATACCGTCACATGATGAGAACGCAACGTCTATTCTATTATCACCTCTCACACGGTCACCTCTGATAGATATTTCACGACTCGTCGATCCATCGGATAACACACACTTATCCTCTAGCCATGCAGCTGCGATATCGATAATCTTGATGAATCCATCAGCACAAACGAATAAAGGTCTATTATTTGAACCTTTGGCAGGAATACAAGCAATGTATCGGTATCCATCCGGTTGACGATTAAATATAAATGACACATCGTTGGGAATAACGAAGCTCCTTGTGAAGATATCAACAACAGGTGTAGAGATGTGGGGAGATGTCATCGTACCAGTACAGCGAAAAAATGTCCTACTGACGGAAATCGTAAGCGTAAACAACCCTTATAGGTAATGAGATTCTTTCTTTCAACCAATCAGAAGAAA
>JABUQX010072744.1:0-27500 GCA_015478945.1 Trachelipus rathkii
CCACCACCATCACTAGCCATTAACCGACTCCCCTGGACGTCCTAAAGAGAGATTGACGCACTCCAGAACAACCGATCACATGTGGTAGAGCTACAGGGCACATGTCCTCAGGCAATCGCTAACTTTCCAACAAGTGTAGCTTCCCTAACTAGCGATTATATCATATTATATACTGTGATTATAATTTATCATGCTCTATACTATAGCAATAAAACATAAATAAATTTAAAACGTCTATATATTATATATGTATATATACTAATAGTCTTTAATATATAGCTCCATCGCCACTATCCTCATATCTGATTAGAGTATATTATGCTAAATACAGCTTTTATTATAGGTGTTTAAGACCTCTATGTTACGGCGAATGTAAACTCGGTCTATCCTTTGAAAATCGCTTAGAATTTATCTTATTCAAATAATATCATTTGTTAATCTGAGTGACCGCAGAGGAGTGCTTAACATTCCTTCTTAAAAGTAGGGATATAGTACTTGACTGCTTCTAACATATTTAGTTATATGCAATCACAGGTCTGCATTAATATACTAATAAAATTGAAGTTCATGGTTACTCCAATTGTGAATATTAAATTTCAGTTAAACCGTATTAATTATAGCATGTCAGTATAAGTGATACTAATATATATCAATCCTATAATATATAATATTAGCTAAATTATATATTAATCATTATTCTACATTTTACCTCAGCATAAATAAGTCTGAGTGGTGCAATATATATCTGTATTATTGATATTTTATATATAGACCATCATGATATATTGTTACATAACACTGTTATATTACAAAGGACTTTCTCGATTAATTGTCTATAATGATTGAATTTCTAGTGGAAGTTAGCGTATTTGAATGATAGATTTAGAAAAGCTGAAAATAATTATATTATGAAACGTACATTATCTCTACTCTATACGTACCCTAGTTGTAATCTATAATTTGTATCACTTGAGGTGGTAATGCGTATCAAAAATTTTTGAAAAGACTGACGAGATACTTATTCGTTGATAAACAATAAAATACAAAAAGAGATTAAACAAAAATAAATCATACTTCACTTTCTATGGATGCGCCTATGGATTCAACAATTTATAAGTACACATGTTCCTTGGAGTATATTCAAAAGAAAATTGGTAAATCCTTTTTTTTGTTGCCAGATTCGTATCGATGGTTGATATGTAAAGCGTTGAACAACAAGTATAACTGTTTGGTCCTAAAAACAGGCAATGCAAACTAGTCACAAGCCCTTGTGTACTTGTCTCGCCTTGACGCTCACCGTTCGTAAAACTGAGAGATAGTTTTGTTGATTAGCTGTAGGAACGTGTAAAATATTACACTTATTGTCTGTTGATAAGATACAAATGTAGATGATGCTATACTGATATGACATATAATAGAAGTTACGCTTATATAGCGTATGCTCATAGATAGTTTATTACAATACGATTTAGTGTGCATTGATATTCACTGATATTCTCTTTCATAGATTATAATCTCGTACTGACTATGATGTTATTGTTTGTCATCGGTGAAGTGGATTTTTAAACCTATTAATAATAATAATAATAAAAAATTATCCATCAATAAACAACTGCCTATTAATTGTATGAATCCTTTGAGTTTTTTTATTACGGATGTTTCAAATTCGATTAATTAAAACCTAGCCATAAATTGCACAAAGTATATTTGATTACGAGACTCGTCTTTTTTCTACTTCTACAATATATCTGCTGATGAACCTCACAGCAGAGATTATTCCGGATGTCTCAGATTTGGCATAGGTCTTCTCGTTTGATTCGTTTTGTTATTTCTGTGTAATAAATGATTAAGTCAACACAATCTCTCAATATGATAAATTGACCATACAATTGAGTAACTAAACATGACTGAGAAGTCAGGCAAAAATCAATAACAATAAAATATTAGAAGTGGAAAATCTGCAGGCAAGTACGCCTGTGATAATTTATTCATACCATATGGTCAAATGATACATAAGGCTTAGAATGTATTTAAATTCTGCGCTAGATTAGCGAACGAGCCCTCACAGAGTTTGAGAAAATACGGTATTCGGTACGTATAGCTTAAAGTGTTAAAATTTTCTCGTGACATTCTTCGTTAATTCTGTGTTGAAATAGATAATATAAACTAATTTTTCATTCATATTCCGTAAATCTATATAGAAGATTCCCGTAAAATCTTAGACAAGTCTATATAATTTTTACTACGAATATCTTTGAAATACTGAAATCTTAGGATAAATTAATCTCCTTATATTTCTTCCCGGACCGTTATGATATGAGTATGAATTATGTATAAGTATTAAATAATCATGCATTACGTTAGTATGGTCGTACTTATTTCTCGCGATAAGTACATGGAAGCTGTATCTTATATCACTTTTAGTGAGCACAATTTACCATATCATTTATATATGTTATGTAGTTGCTAGCATATACGAGATTACTTACATTACGCACTTTATCCATTATGATCCACTCTCCTCATAATCTATACGTTACCTTATTATACGTCAACTTTACCTACTCGTGAAGTGCTAAAAACTGACTGAATCGATAAAAGGGTAACAAAAAATCTTTCCTTGATTTCAATAATATCACTAGTTGAAGACCAGATCTCCTCTTGACACACAATTATTTCATCGAATCACAATAGCATGATAACGATAACTTCAAAATTGACACTTTATTAATGCACTGTAGAGACGACGGATAGTTTGCTCATATGATCCTCTAGTAGCTTCTATGAGAATATAATTTGTATTCTCCTATTTATATTGTTATCTGTATATTCCGCGCTCAGTATACGTTAAATTTAACCAAATAGAAATATTGACGAAGCCATGCTTAGAAACTGTAGACATTCACAGGTATAAGTTTTGGACTAGTGTATCTAAATATTAAATAACATAATAAGTACTGACTGATCTCGCATCCATGGATTACAAAATTGGAGACTCTATAATATGCTTGCTCTTATAGTGATGGTGTTTTTTTTATATAGGTCTCAGATAGCTTCATCATAGCTTCCGCCATCTAGAACTTAATCACAACTGAATTACGTGATCAAATATAATTATAGAAGGAGAAGGTAATTGTATCATTTACTCGATTACTATAACTCTCACCTAGAAATAAAATTTCCTTGAGATCACGAGTACCTAATAATAAGCTACTCTTTTTATATATCTTAGATATTATAATGCTTTAATTAGGCAATTATATAGATACTCTCAATTAACACATGATATCATGATAAGATATAAGATACGTATAATTACTATGTATTAATCTTATCAATAATATTATTCATAATATATTTGTGATATAGTACATGTGCATTACTCTTAAGACTCTGGCCGCTTATTCAGATCATTATGCACTTTTTTTCATTTCCCTCTGAATTTAGGGGACTTAAAAATATCGTATTATATCTTTTATAAACTGATGAAATATTAATAAGCATGCAAATATATATATATATTTTACATAGTCTTATTTATAGACTAAGTAATTTAAGATGAGAAACTATATTCTATAATTTAAATGTTGATGTATCATTTAAATGTGCCATAATTCATACGAAAAAATTTCTTATATCTATTGTAAATATTAAATTATTTAGGAAAAGCATCATATGATTCTTTAATATATTGATTCTAACGAGGATTGGTATCATATCATCTAATAATATCACTCCAATGGTGGTACCGCTTTTGCATCAAAGGCTCAGAATTTCTTTAGTCGCTAACCCCTCAGAGTAATTAAAGTCAAGAAACCTAATACGACTACATCTGTCTCGACAGTAAACCACCACCCCACATCTCGGTTTATGTTAGTAGGGTCAGTGTTTATTGTTTCTTCGAGGGACTATAAGGTTTATATTAGTGTAAACTAAATTCGCTCTCTCAACATCTATTTATGAAGTGCAGCATCGAACACTCTAATCATATAAATAGATGAGGCATTTACTCATTATGTTCGACATGTTATAACTTTACTGAATGTTTA
The DNA here is from genome assembly GCA_015478945.1 of Trachelipus rathkii. Taxonomy (NCBI): domain Eukaryota; kingdom Metazoa; phylum Arthropoda; class Malacostraca; order Isopoda; family Trachelipodidae; genus Trachelipus; species Trachelipus rathkii. Next base: position 4,050 of record JABUQX010072744.1, read on the forward strand.
ATTATGCACTGTACACAGTCTGCGTTACGTCAATATACTAAGATTACTGTACGTGATGGAGTTAATTGTTTCTTTCGGATAGTCTCATAGACTGCTATAGTAATGCCAAATATGAAATGGAATTGAGAGTATTATAAGCGCAACCGCATATTCTCACGATAATGATTTCGACCATATTTTTCTGTTATCTCACTTAACAGATTAATTTGAAGTCTTCTTTGTGTATAGAATCTAAGAAATACATATGGTTTTTACACTACTCGGCAAATTCGCTAGAACGACTCAACTGGTTGGGAATAGCTGTGTGAAGCTCTCACTATTATTAGATCTGTCACGCGGTGAACAACGATGCTCAGGAGTTACATAGCATAGATTCTTAATAACTCTGTTTTAAATTATTCGTATCAGTTCTCTCCGTATTACTACATATTTATTGTTTAGTCGAGATAAATATGTGAATTAGTTACATCGTCTCGATTTCATAATAATTTTTACCAGCTTTTTATATAGACTGCTAACAGAATTAAGATAGAGAAATCAATTATTGTGCACAGAATACATCATTATTCACTATATACTCGTACAGAATAAATAGGTAGATAGTACTCGGATGTTAACAGTTTTGGATGCTTATTAAGTGCTCACTGAGTATTTCAATCTTTGGATTAGAAGCGCTGACTCATTATCAGTTTAAAGTGGTCCATATGATAGAAAATAGGATGACTGGTTGCTAATTCACAGCATCGGTTAATCTTATTTCTCACTAAATGCTTACGCTCCCTTAGTATAATAGGAAAGTTTTCATTTAGATAGATTGCTAAAAACAGGATATTTCTTTTAATTTACATGCTAAACGATAGTTTATAATGTAAACAAAATCAATATATTATTATGGAATTGAAAGATGTATTAGAATGTGTATCTTCTTATATAAATTGAGTAATTATATAACACTGAGCTATTATATTTAAAAAAAGAGTTAAAGGAAAGAGTAAAGTATTTGACGGTCGTAATGAATATCTTCATGAAGAAATTATCGCGATGTGGTACGAATTTTTTCTTTGATATTAGAATACTAGCTTAGTGGTTCATGAAAGAAGGGAAGAGATAAAAAATAAAACAGTTAATCTTTTATGTACAATGGTTTATGTGACATGTTTGCTTATCACTCTTAAATTCTATTAATGAAGATACTTAATGAGTTACTCAATTTTAAATCCGTCGCACATATTCTGAATCAATTTATGTAGAGAGATCGAACATACTATATAGCATTCATTATAAGATGTAATTCATATACTAGTATATTAAAGGACTATCGAGGTGTGAATTAGATTAATACTCGTATTTCTACTATTAAGCTAAGCTCTACTTCAAACGGCATCATATATATTGGATATTTAGTTATTACTAACCGTAATTAAATTATTAAATAAGTATTTTACCAACACAAAAGGATTGGAATGCTCATTAAGAATACATAGTGAGATAGAACTGATAGAGCCATTTACTCTTGACTCACCTTTCAATGCGAGATGAAAAAGTATATGTATTTCTTATATAAAACGAATCTCTCTGAGACACTATTAAAACGTTAAACGGTTCCATTTCATTGTCGTTTATATATTAATATCATAGAGTAAATTCTTGAACTTAGTATAAAAATGTTATTTAAAAATTAATGCTAATACATGTAACATTATTATTCGTTAACATTATGATATTGTTATGTGCGTATGATAAGACTCATAGTAATGTTAAATATACTGATAAAGAATAATTGCCAGATTCGGGTTATAACGTATCTCATTTTTAATGTTTATCTGCCGTTGTATACGTGATTTATTGGTATATAAAATCAAACTATTATGCGATAGTACGAAAATAGGTGTTTAAAATATTTATAGGATCGATTATATCTAAAAATTTCTAAATAATTTAATAAAATCCTTTTGGCCATTCACAATAACTATTATAAAATAATTTTATTAATTATTGCATAAATAATTCGAATAATGTTAATAAGGTTAAATTTTAATTAAGTGGTGTCTATAAAAATTTAAATACGAAAAATATATAGAATTTGAAATAATTTTCTAAAACCATATATATTTCCAAGTTATTAGATATAATTGTTATACACATATCTTATTTTAGTTACCGAAGAGAGCCCCTACTAACCATTTTTGTGACTTTGAGAATTTTTTCTATTAAACATATTTAGAGTAAATGTAGAGGGAGGATCTATGTCGACGCAGTGAATACGCGCAGTTCGCTCTTGTTGAAATAAATAGTCATGATTTAAATAGCATTTGATATTTCTATTATTTTTATTAGGATTATATTATATAGCCTATATCTCGATATTAAACAACATACTTGTATTTGAGTTTTGTCATTCAGACTCACTCTATATAATATACATTAATATTCAAACTTTATACAACTATACTATATTATATAATAATATATATATATTATAACCTATATATATATTCTGGTTAAAATATTTTATAATAATGGCTACAAAATAAGAAGGTACTTACCAAGAGAGAATGGAAACTCATCCGCACAAGCAATTGTCAATCTTTAGTATACATTTAGCGTTCTTGTGCCGAGCGAGTCTACTCGTTGGCATTTTTACTAACCGCTTTACAATTGACTTCTTGTGTAAAAAAAAAGTAAATTATTTAACAGTTTACAATGAGGTATTTATTTGGATATAAAATTAAGACATTTGTTACTACATCTTTATATACCGCAGAGTTAACGCAGAACTCATGCGCATTGGTTTCCGATTTTCTCACACCAGCACCAGTTTGTATTACCATACTGCCTATTAGGGCAGTTCCTAATTAAATGCAGGTAATTTTTATACAAACAGTTATTTTCTTACGGGATCTACGACTGTATTAAGGTAGAGGCTACTTGTGGCTTTGATAATGCATTAGGTTAGGTCCTAGTGGTGGGCTCCAAGAATACATTAGCTTAGGGCTAGTTAGGGGGTTCCAAAATGCATTAGGTTAAGGCCTAGTAATTATATGAAGAAAATTACCTGTACCATAGAAGGATTCCAAATCCAAAAGAAAGGTTTTCCACAAAACCACTATTTGTCACCATACCATACTATTGACCAAAATACCATTACATATCCACAGATGTGACACATTTTCTAAATGCTTTAGTTATTAATTTAAATAATTCTTACGGAAGAAAAAAATATATACATGAAAAATAACCCATTAATAACATTAATCTACAATCATTCACTTTCGTTCACAACAAAAAATGAAAAAGTGATGGACTAGTCCGCAAAAAAAAGGACAACAAGTAATAGGACCCCGCTTGAAAGAAACTAATTCTACTGATCGTCAGAACATCCACCATCTCAACTAAACACACTGTTTCTCCCCCCTTCATACACCTCCTACCTAACATTATACCCCAAATTAAATGATGATACAAAATAAAAAAAAAATAAAAAAACTACCACCAAGGGCAGCTCACCACAAGATGACCCCATCCGGAAATTCTATCCAGATCAGTGAGAATAGAATCGGAAAGACTAAGGCGAGAGTCAATTCTAGAAGTAAAGAAGGAGCAGAACTTGATCTTGAGTTGAAGAATGAAGAGTCCGAGTCCATCGGCATATGAGTGGCGAAGAACTATAGATGTGCACGGCGAGAATCATTAATGAAAACTAGAACAAAAGTAGGAGACAAGACAAGCACCGCTACACCATTATCGACAGGGAATGAGGAAGAATGTGACCCATCAACAACAGCCGACAGTTTGAGCGATCTTGAAAAACGAAAAGCCTCGACCACATAGTAAAAGCAAATAGAAGGAGTAAACGACTATATATTTTATTTATCAGTATTTATCAACTATACTATATATTATTATATTTGTATATATTATTATATAACTATATATTACTATATATATAATATATACTATATATATAACAATATTAATAAATATACTCGCAATTTTCAATTGATCACAATCTTTAATCATTGCCAATATATTTTATATTTGTGTAAATGTGTGCATAAATTAACTTTGTTTTTTTTCCTGATTCTTGTTAATATAGCATAATGCAATGAAATTCCAACTTCAATCACAACCTTCTCGTAAACTCTCAAACCGAAATGCCAACCTCTCCTGCCAATTCAACCTATCCTATCACACAATCGCAGTTAATCTTTCTACTACCTATACCTATCCTCATATATATAACTACTATCCTATCACTACTACACTATACATCTATACTAATCACTACTTAACCTATATTATATATAATCTATATATATATATATATATATATATTCATATATTATGCTTCTCCTATAAAGGGTAGTTAACCGATATAAATCGAACGAACAGATGTAACTCTATTTTTTTTTTCGATTATTCTCACACCCGCGCAATAGTGCGTTAGGTTGAATAAGTTTCTCTCTTTAACTAAAGGAATACCGAAGATTGCAAAGATGGAAAGAGGTCAGGGTCTCTCTCGGCCTCAGCGGGGGCCCTCGAGCCCCTTAACAAAGAATAAAAAAGAAAATTATAAAAAATTAAACATGATAAAAAAAAACTTGTGGGAAACTCTCGGGATCTTCTCAATCTGGAGTTACTAGCTACCACACGTCACCCCACTGCAGGGATGCAGAGCAGAGTTCTTGCGACCTCTTCGCTCATCACGCACTTTATGTAACTTTCTTTTAAAGGATAAGTGCATATATATTATAGTATTATATATATACTATATATTTATATTATATATCTATTATATATATATATATATTATATTATATATTATAATATTACCCACTCATCAACCCTATATCTACCCTCACTTACCTATAATATGAAAAACAAAAAACCGACCCCCTGGTATTCCCCTGAGCTCGAAAATTCGACAACTTATCTTTCTCAAACAAATGAGCTTAAGCAAACTGGACGCCAGACGTTCAAAAGATCGTTTCACTGTACGCGACTAAGTCAAAGAACTAAAAAAGCCAGAAATCGTAAGACATTTTTTCTTTTAATTTGGGAAGTAGGTATGTAGTTGATGGAATGTAAGCAATTTTTAACAAATTATTATTATTATTCATTAAATATTACAACGTCAAAATGTGTAAAGTTGTATCTGACAATAATCCGTGCGCCCGACTTGAAAACTTAATCGTGCTTTTTAAACTTAATTGTTAAGTACTGATTTTGGTACTGCGAGCAAGACTTCACCGTTTTTTATAAAACTTGATCAGAATTAAATGTTTGTTAATACGCATCTTAAACTAAAGGAAAGTGTCACAAATGAATATAATACGGAACTTATCCTTTAAAAGGTAGTTAACCAATATATATCGAATGAACGATGTAATCGATTTTTTTCCGATTATTTCAAGGCAATAGTGCGTTAAGGTTGCCAATAGTTTTTTTTTTTAACGAAAGTAAGATTAAATCGCAAAGATAGAAAGAGTCAGGGTCTCTCGGCCTCAGCGGGGGACGAGGGGGGGGACTTCGTCCCCCCCTCTGTCCCTCCGTCGGCTATTTAATTAAACATATAAAAATTACATGGATAAAAAATTTAAAAACTTTCGGGATCTTTCTATTGGAGTTTTAGCTAACACGTCACACTGCAGGGATGCACGAGCAGAGTTCGGCGATCTTCGATATCACGCCACTTTATGTAACTTCCTTTTATAGGATAAGTGCCTATAATACAATTACACATGTGATAGCCATTTTTCTATCCTATTGCATTGAAAATCCGTCGGCTACTAGCAACTTTAGCGGGTTGCCAGAACTTGCAAAAGAAATGCATTTTTACATGACCGTTTTCGTCATTACGCTCGGTAAGCAATACTTGCGCAGTATTAGCCGCAATTTTATTCAAAAACTAACATGATTTCTTACGAAGTTTACTTTTGTTTACAAACAATTGGAATTAGCTGTTGTGATGGTGGAGCCTGGAGATTGGGAATAAACAGAAATAAAAAAAAAATAACATCTTTATATTACAAATAATTAATTGATCAACTATTGTGATGGAGTTCATCGATTTGGAAGAAATTAATTCTAAAGCCGATTTTATTGAATGAAACATTCATCAATTCAAACGAGCCTATCACGTAGTGAAAACATTAGGCCTATCATTTGATTACTTAACGAATATATTAAGCAGGAGAAAAATATCAATACCACACAAATATTTAGTACACTCATATTATTTTCAAAGGGATTACTAAGCAAACTGTTTTCAAACCTGAAGCGAGTGAAGTTTTTTTCCTTATTATTGTTATTGCAAATTTCGTAGCAACAGTTTAGTTAATGTCGTTGTCACTAGACTTTTACTGGCTGCTCCTGAAATCCAAGAGCACCCCAGCTTTATGTCATGTGGGCCCCTGCAGGGGTTCCAAACACATATATATATATATATATATATATATATATATATATATATATATATATATATATATATATATATATATATATATATATATATCAGTGGCGACTCGTGTATAGGAGCGATGGAGTGATCGCTCCTCTTCACTAATTAAACATAAATTCTGAATTATAACACTTAATTAAAAGATCATGTTTTTAATAAATAATTGAATATGGAAATTTTAAAAACTCTTGTAATAAGGCAGAAACGTAAGAAAATTTCATCTAATAAGAAGAAATTGAATAAACATACTTGTCTCAGTTGTACGTAGTTTTTGAAATTCTATTATATAAGAATATGAGTTGGCGAGCGAAATCATTCATCGCTCTTGATAGCTCCAATAGTTATGTGAAAATTAATACGGTCCTGGCAGCGATAATAGACAGAGATTATACAATACTTACTTTGGAGCGTTCTTAGATCGCCTCAGCGTAAGTTGTCGTACACTGATTATTATTATTATTATTAATTATTATATTATTATTATTATTATATATTATATATTATATATATATATATATATATAAAATGGGATTTTTTTTTTACATATTTTTGTGTATAAACATTATAAAAATCTGTATACATATTATATTATTTGTCTTCAATACTCCTATTTAGTAGCGATACATCGAATCCCATAATAATTTATTTTTATGTCAGTTACGTGCAATCATTTGGAGTGAGTTTGTGTTTGAGTTTTAAATTGTTTTTATATATTTTTCATTGTTAGTATAATTCAAGTGCAAAATGAAAATGAGTTTTTAAATATATTTAAATAATAAGTTTTCAAGATTTTCTCTGAAGAAAAATTAAATATAAAAGAGCTTGTTAGGCCTATGCCAAATATAAAATTACTCAGACATCATACAAGAGCAAAAAAACGTACTCTCGAAAATTTAACGGGATTTATAATAAGAGACACAATGGCTCTGCGGCTCCTCAGAGAAAAATGCTCTATTTTGCTTCCCATGTTTGCTATTGAAGGAGATCATTCTTGGGCTAGAATTTGAGTGACTGAATTTAGCCCATCTATGCAGTCAAAATAGGTAACATGAAGCTTCTGTAAGCTCTTAAAATGAGGCTATTTGCAGTATTAGGAAAGTAAATTATAAAAGAAAATAATTGATTCTGCTTACAAGAAGCGATTGAATGCCAACAATCAGCAAGTTAACTTAAAAATAGTACATTTTACTAAGAATATCAAAGCCATCAATTTTTGTGCAAATCTTTGAACTCCCTTTAGGGGTCATGCGACAGTTCTGATTCTATGAATCTGGGTGTTTTTAAAACTCCTTATAGATTACGTGCGAATTTGATTTCCACTCTTAAGAGATCACTTAAAAAGTTCTAACGTTTTCAAACGAACTTCAATGACTATACAAATGATTTACTTTCTTTCTTTGGAAATATGTAGGATGCACATATTAACAAGAGATTCTCACAAGATAGCTTTATGGCATAATTCGCAGATGAACCTCTCGATTATAAACGATTTTCAATTAGCTCTCATGTTTGCGGCTATGAATATGACGGGAATATAAAAGAAGATTTTGGGACTTTTTAACCAGCTTCTCAAGGGCAGATACATAGCTGCGTTTTTCTGATCAATTTAAAATCCATTTTACCGGAACTGCTCCAGAAAATTGATTGGCTCAAGTTATGATGGTTGCCGAGTGTATGAGGACACGTCAAGTGGTATAATACGTATTGATAAAAAGACTGTTTATCCAACTGCCACTTTATGGTACATGTTATGCGCTCCAAATTAATTTGTATAGATTGACTCAGTAGTTTTCTCAATTTCCAGAAGTTGGGAAGTTTTAGAAATTATGTACTAATTCAACCTTTTTTTCACAATCTCCTCAGAGATGCTCTTTATTAGATGGAAATTATTGGGAAACGGTTGCCAAAAACTGTTAAAACAAGATGGAATTTAAACATCCGAACTGTAAACATGTTTTTGAACATAGAGAGCTATTGTTAAGACGTGGTGCTTTGAAAAAGTGTCTAATGAAAGCAAAAACCGGGAACTGACGAGATCAGCAGGTAAGGTTTGCAAAGGTTTATTGACTGTCCTACTTTGTATTTTGGCTCTACTGGTTTCCGCCCTAATATGCGCACGTAGATTTGTTTCTATATAAATTCAATCAAGAAATGCGACGTTAATATCATAAACAAGCTGTGAGTGAACTACAATTTAGAATTAGGAAAGATTAGAAACAGTATGACCCCATAATGGAAGAATTGAGGGAACGTATGATGTTTGTAAGGTGAAGAGAAGAAGATCGTAAATGCTTCCATTTACTACGAAATTAAAAAGCTGCTGCGTATAAAGGTGTGACATAATAAAATCTCAGTCTAAGGAGAGGTTTTTCGTTTAGTGTCATTTACTATCTAGCTCAACTTTTGAGCGTGAACCTTTAAAATTATATAGAACCTCATTTCCACAGTTGCATTTGAAAAGACTGTAACTGTTTTATCCATTTTAACGATCTTTGAGAACTCAAATTCTGGACTTCAAGTTTATATATTTCTAGAGAATGATTTTTTTATTCCCTGAAGGGCAGCTCTGTTTTCCTTAGTACATTATTAAAAAGGAATGGATAGACTTTTAAGAAACATTAAGTTGCTAAACAAATTTAATAACTACTCTCCAATGGCAATTGTTGAAGCGTGGAAATTGCTTTTCTAGATTAAAGACATAACGTTATTCGGTAATACAATGGGGCAGAAGATGGATGCCCCTGTTGGCGCTTGGCAACAGAAAGAGATAGTTGTCCGAAATCATCTTTTGACAATCCTTCGTGATTGACTTTTTGCGAAGTCAAAAAGCGAGAATGAATGGATTCTTAGCTACAGAATTATAAAACTACAATTTAATTTAAAGTAAGTATTTTATTATTTTTATATTTTATTTTAATCAATTCGTAACAGGAAACTTTTTTTATGTCATTGTGCTACGTACGCAGTAGAATTAATGTCATATGCGCGCGTTTTGGATATTCATATATATATATATATTATATATATATATATATTTATATAATATATATATATATATTATATATATATATATATATAATATATTATATATATTATATATATATATATATATATTTAGTATAAATATATAAATGTTGAAGCTATTTTCTTACAATTCTATCACGAGTTCGCACTGATATATATATATATATTATATATATATATATATATATATATATATATAATATATATATATATATATATATATATATATATATATTTATTATTATATAGTAAAAGTTACTTTATTAAGCCAAACTTTATTAAGAACGGGAGGTCGAATCAAAAAAAAATTCACAGGTAAGCCTCTATGATACATAAATAGATGTTTTAAAGGGTCGAATGAAATTTTTTTTTCTGATTTAACCTAACCTAACCTAACCTAACCTAGATTTCCAAATATCTTTCTAAAAAATTCATTTCATCCTTAGACATCTATTTATGTATCATAGATGCTACCTGTTGGAAATTTTTTTTTTTGATCCGAGCTCCGTTCCGTGTGGGCGTTTAGTAATTTTGTCATATATATATATATATAATATATATAATCATTATATATATATATATATATATATATAATATATATATATATATATATATAATATTATTATTATATATATATATTTCTGGTAAAATTGAACCTTTTGTCTGAATTTTGATTATTCGATATTTTGGAGTATTGGCATATATCGATATGAACTGATATATATATATATATATTATATATATATATATATTATATATATATTATTATTATTATATATATATATATATATATATATATATAATATATTATATATATATTAGGTATTTACGGACCCTTTTTAAAACAAAATGGTGGCAGGATAAAAGGCAAATTCTTAAAATTAGTTTTGTTAAATGAAAGCTTAGTCAATAGAGATATTCAAATTGTTAACATAAACGTCGTAGAATCTTGAATGGTAACGTGGTTATTTTCCAGGCGATTTGAAGGTTCTTAGGAGGGAGCATGAAAAGGTCCCTTTTTACATATACATAAGGTTCTGTTTAAGGTATAAAATTACTTATATATATATATAAGCTATTTTAAGGGAGTTAATTAATAGAAAAGAGGGGAATCAAAAGCTAAAGGAGTCGTAGATTCAGTTTAACTAAGAACTACGTTCGAGACCGGTCTAAGCCAGCTCTTTGGAAACTCGAAGCGAGTTTGGGAACAGTCCAACTAAGAAATGTTCATCAGATCAGTCCAACTAATCTGACTAAAAAAAGGGCGACCTATGTAGTCCAACTACAATGGTCTAGCGAGAAGTCTGAGAGTCCAACAACTCCAGTCGCTTCCTGATTTATGAAAAATGTGAGTCTCTTATTTCTAGTTTCGGAAGTTTGAAAAAACATAATATAATCAAATAACTAATACTTTGTAAATGTTAATTATTTACTATTAAATGATTAAAGTAATAATTTATTTACTATAGAATCTATAATAATAAAACGTGAAGGGTTACTAATATATAAAAATACGTAACTTGATATCCCTCAAATAAATTAAATAGAACGAGATAAATTACGTAAATCATACTAAAGAATAAATATAATATATGCTTTCTTTTAAAAGTGAAAACATATTGTTTTACGAACTCATAACTAACCAATCACTTAAAGTTAAGGATTCGATTATCCAACATTAACTTCTAATGCAAAATATACCTGCAATTGCATAAATATTTACATGCCCAAATAAGAAAATCATGACCATATAAGGAAATTAAAGTGATTCGGGAAGCGATCGATCAAATTGGTGAGGAGTTTAAAAAGTGAAAATTCGTATTTATTATGTTAAATATTAATGTTTTGATTTATTAAATAATATTACTTTATATAAATATATATGTGCTGAAAATAAATAAATAAAGTAGTAAAAATGCATCCATGTTAATTAGATTTAAATGAAAAGGACTAATCTTATAACTAATGAAACTGAGTATCTGTTATTAATTACCTAAAAGGAAAAATCTATTTCAAAATAAAAAGGACTTAATTTTGAGAAATAATCTTTTTAGATTTTATAATAATTGGAAAAAAAGCTAAATCTTACACAACCCCTTAAGTAAGTCTTCAATTATTTTGAAAATAAAAAGATTATTTTCACAATGCTTTAACAGTAAGAATTAAGTCTAGTACAATTATAGTTCTTTAATATCTAGTGAAGTCATTACATCATTTATTCGTCAAATGAACAGAGATCGTTCCACGTGGATGAAAGGAGAGAAGAAGAAGAGGAAAGGTAGATAGAAGAGGAACCAGAAATTTTAGTAGGATAATAAGGAGGAATAGATGTAAAAGTATCGTTTCAGGAGGAAGGAAATGGGGGAACATAAGGAGGAGAACCAACAACAGGAAGATTATGGGGTACAGGAGATTCAGAAGGGTGAGATGGTGAAGTTGCTACATCTTCCCTTAAAGGGAAAATTGGGGAAGAAATTTCTCCGAATAATTCGATCATTTTATCTCTGGTACCTTTTTTGTCCTTTTTCTCTTGGGAAATCTGGATAGATTTTGTCATGAAGAATTTTTGTTTGGGTTTGATCAACAAGTGGATGATGAAGGGAAGTATTTTTTTTTATTACCAGTCCTTTTGTACGTTTTTTTACGTATATGTAATCTCCACCATTTCATATGTTTTAATTGGAGTACAAGCTCTTCTATATTTTGTTTGCTTTTGATCGAGTGGAAAGTATGGTTATCAAATTCTATTTGATAAGTACACATTACATCTGATCGTTTATAGATCCTATAGAGGTTGTTCATTACGGTGCTTATTGACATACTAGTATCTGAGCTTTTCCTTAAGTTGACGAAAGAAATTTGTGTATATTGTTGAGTGAAGAATGAAGTGTACTTTCTTATCCATAATTCTATAAAGTTTGTTGTCCTTCTTTAATTCTAACTCTACTTAGCATTCTTCTTTACTTCGTTAAAATAAACGGCAGAATCAGTCTAAAGATATAAGTCTTATCCATCTTCTTTTAGTTTTAATATTTATATCCTGTAATAAAATTATTCATATATATTTGAGATATTAAAAAAAAAAAAATTATAATATAATATTTATCATAAAAAAAAAATCTTATCATATCGATTATCATATAGTATGTCCTGAGATCATAAATGCAAGGAAAGAAGATTAAGTAATCTCGTAAAAGATCCTAACCTTAACTATTAAATATTTATCATTAATTTATTTCTGTGTAGTAGTACAAATAGTTTTGGCAGTTTGATAATAAATTTCGTCGTCTTAATATCATGATTTCAAAAAAAGAATCTTTAATCATTAAACTTACTCAAATTTAGATAACTTACACAATAAGTTTCATAGCTTTCCTATATCCCTTTAACTTTGCAAAAAGAAAAAAAATTTGTTAACTTTAATATTTGATGATTGATTATTAGTCCAATCAATAATTAATAACAATAAGATAACATCTACATTTCGACGTGTCTCGAAGTAGGATACATGGGTTAAGGCCTTTACCCATTACCCTAGTTCTATTTCAGCGGCCTTCCGATATGGCTCCCTAAGGAATCGTTTGCTATTTAGAATTTAATCAAGTAAGGAAAGTGACAACACCATGTCTTCCGCAAGACAATATAAGAATAGGCCGCTGGTATTGCTCCTATTTATAATAACAATAATCTACAATTAACCTTAACAAGAATAGGCAGCCGGTATTGCTCCTATTATAACTATAACTCTAATGGTCGCGACAGAAAGAACTAAGAACTTCGTCATATCAAAGCCATATAGTTGATCTATGTTCTAGATACAACTTAAAACATCAATAACTCTAAATTAATTAACCTAAATAAGAGATCTTCAATACCAAACTAAGATATCAAAATTACTTTACGATCTTCTTATAATCATCAAATTTTAACTTTATTTCATAAACTGCGTAAATTTACCAACATATATCAAAATTATTTTTCAAGGAGTTTCTTACTAAATTATCAATCAGCCATTAAAATATTTGTTTTCCAAGAAAAATGTTGACTCTCGGTTGGCTAGAACCTTAACGGATCTTCAAGAATTTGATTTTAAAATTGAATATCTACCTGACAAAGAAAACATCATTGCTGATGGGTTGAGTAGGAATGTGGTAAATTCTCAGGTAATCGTAATGAACATTTTGAAGGAGATTTAACTTTGATTTATTCTCCTGTAGGATGTTCAAATTGTTAGGTTTGGTTAGGTTACCCTATATTTTAATGTATTTACCCTAAAATGATTGTAATTACGATACATTTTTTATTGATTTTCGTTCCTTGAGTCAATTTCTTATATATATATATATATATATTATATATATATAATATATTAATTATATATATTTATGTTATATAATTAATATTATTATATATATATGATATATATATATATTAGGTTGTTCTATCGGTATGTGGACGAATGCACTAACACAGCGAAACAACACCAGCAATTTTTTTTATTTTCTTTATAATTTACTATGAAATCTCCCAGTCTAATAAACTTTTCATTCACCATCACTTTCCCTTCGTGGACCTTTTCTTCCCATAATTTAATCAAATTAATACACTCTTCATATTTTTCATCTTTGAGACTTTGGGGTAACGTTCTGAATCTCAAAAAATACCTTTCAACTGTGTTCACGAAGTCAATTGGGAAGTCAAATTTTGTATTTAAGTCTTCTTTAGTATCCACTATCAAGCTTTTATATTTCTCTAACAATTCCATAAATTTATCTTCTCCAGGTTCTCCTTTCATCGACCTGGCACTCTGAATAAATACAAGAAAAGCGCCATTAGCATTTGAGAAATTATCTAAATTCTCAGTTAATTTTTTTTGCCAAGTCTTTTAAGGTGTCTTTAAATCTTATGACTTCATTTATTTCAATTGTATTAAGATCTGCCATGTTTTATTATTAAATTGGATTAATAATAAATAATTAACTTTCACAATAGGAAAACGGTGAATAACGTAACTTTTGAGTAAACTGTTCCAATTTTTTTGCATAAAGATCATAATACATAGTTGGTTGTATCTGGTTTATATATATATATATATATATTATATATATTATATATAAATATATTTATTTCTGTATATATATATATATATATTATATATATTATATATATTATATATATATATATATATATATATTATTATATAATATATATCTTATTAGAATATTTTATTCCTGTATTAAACTTCCCTGTTTTGCTATTTTAAATTGAACTTGGGGTTTTTTAAAATGTTTTCAAGATTTAGAATATTTCTTGTATCTTTAACCTGTTTTGGTGTTTTGGAGACTTTCTTTGCTAACATTTATTTTGTTAGGCAACACCATAAGTTTGTTTTGAAACTAACATAACGAGGCCACTTTGACGTTTTAAAAAAAAAAAAGAGTCAATTTCAATAAATCGTGAGTTGGTATAGCTCCGATCCTTTTGTAGCATTACGGCTATTTTAAACTATTATTAACTAGTAATTTCATTTATATTAAATTTAACATTAGTTTCTAGTTAGTGCTAAGGTTATATTTTGCCTTATTAAGATAGAGGAAATTGTTCCGCAGAAATATGTTAAGTCTCTTTTTCAGCTGGTCTAACCCTTTATACTTCTGAATTAGAGGACTAGGTCTATTCTATCTTTTCTGTTTATTCTAACACTTCTAGCTTCTAAATCCTTATACCTTACTCAGTGGCAGTACTCCACCGATGGCATGCTATATGTAGGCAAAAACTAAAACTAGGAACTAGCAACTACCTTATTTTAACTAACTTAAGCCTTCTGAAAATTTTCCTCAAGTTCAAATTCTTGGAAACAAAAACTTTAAAGCTATTTGAATTTAAAATTTAATGGTGGCTCTAATTGTTTTTGTGATTTACTAGTGGCTGCTTCCTCATATTTGGGTAAAGCAGTTCACTCAACTGCAGTGATTGCATATTTCAGATTTCACTTCATGGTAAATTCGACAACTTTCCAAGAATTTTAAAGTGGACGTCTATCTTAATTATTCCTTTATTAGCTCATGCTATTTAATTAATTCTCACCTTATATATAGCTTTTGAATTTCTTTGATACTTGGAGTACGTTTCCTAAACTTTGAGTAAAATTATAACGTAGTTGTTTTTTGAGAAATATTAAATTCACTTAGTCATTGTTTTTTTACTATCACTATGGCTGATATGGAAGAATGCCAGTTACTTAATAATCTTCACATTGTAGAACGAGACGATTTAAAAAGAAGGATGGAGGCAATTATAGTTAGATTAAGAACTAGCGTTAGTCCTCTTTTTATTAAAGATAAAATATTGAATTAAAGGTTTAATTTAATGTGCTTATGTATTCTATAAAAGTTAATTTTTGTCAAATATACTTAGATTTAAAAATCTTAATGAATTTTATTGAAGTGAGGCGTACAGTATGTTTGATTATAAATTAGATTTAGAAGAACAAATTGCCACTTTATCTGACAACTTAACAAAGACTAATACCCCTTCTATTGCCAGTGAAGGGGGCCCAGGTTCGTGTCTGGGTTGGAGCGAGAGAATGTGAGCTGTTCTTTATTAATTCTTTATTAATGTTAAGGCTATCCCACGCCCATCCTTTACCTTTACCTTTACTCTACTAATTCTAATGTATCTGATAGAACTGTTTCTAGTTTGAATCTTTTTAGGAGCGCAAAAGAGCTCCAATTCAGATAGGGACAGGTTTGGAGGGTGATGAGCAGATAAGTTTTGCAATTTCTCCCGTTTTATTGTCTACGGTTTAAGCTGTAAATTGACGGCAACCGTTTATGACAAATGAGGAGAAGCTTATACATTTAATAAGTAATCTGGGAGATGTGATGAAATGATTAAACATTGAGTCCTGAAGGCTCTAATTACACAATTGCTTTAGATACTGAAGAATGAATTTCTTGACAGAGATTTTCATAAAGTCAGAGAAAAATAATGTTGGTCTATTTTACTTTTACCTCTTCTGAAGATATATTTAGGCTGAGGTGAAATCTTTTCTTAATGAGGTTAAGGGCTTTAGCTTATGACCTTAAGTCTTATGGTTTAGACTTCCTTGCCCTGATACTGCAGGTTTTAAAATGATTTAGTTCGCTTGCAGTTAATAAATTACCTCCTAGGTTTATAAATGAACCATAATCAATAAAACTCTATAATTACCAAAGTATAAATGCCGTGTTTGAGAATTTGTCTACCTTAATGAAACGCTTGGAGCTGATGCAGAGGTCACAAGCCAAGCATGAAAGTAATAACTTTAGGATAGTAAATTTGGCAGACACAAGAATGTATTAATTATAATACCTAATAATAATAGTTTTCAAAATATAAATAAATTTACAACATATAAGTGCATGCTATGGTGGTACCAAAACGGGCCATAGTAAATCAAGAAAAGACTACCAATGTTCAAAGGTACCCTTGACAACTTTAAGACTACCAAAAGTCTGCGAATCTAATGTTCTTTTAGAAGCTAAAGCTCAATTCAGCTTTCCCGTATAAATTTTGCAGCATGGCAGGTCATAGCATGAATAAATGTCCATCTTACACAGACATTGAATCTAGGCTAGAACGCTGTGACCAACTGCATATTTGTAAGTTTTGCTCGAGTGCCAAGCATGCTACTGAAGAATGTCCGGGTAATCAAGGGGGCTTAATTAGCTATGACATACATAGTTTTATTTCTTCGAAAGAAAAAACTTTCTTTCTTAGCTCTTTTGGGACAGTCTCGATAGGCCCATGTGGCTTCTTACTGTCCCTATATTTCTAATGTTTTTTTTTCTAATGTTCTGATGTTTTTGTTATTGATTTGATTTTGTAGAATTGCATGCTTTAATTGGTATAGATTTGTTACAATATTTGCCTCCTTTTTCATTTGAGAGATGTATGAATGGAGCTTGTTTTAAGATGGGTCAGCATATTGTACCATTTGGTGATATTAAAAATTTCCTATACCCTGACCAAATTGAATAAGCTGAATGTGCCTTTAATTAAATTGGGAGGCCCTTCGTCACGAAAATCTTGCCCATTTCCTCTCTGTTAATCAGGTTTTAAAGTCTTCCCCTCATACTTTAAATCATTGAAACAGTATTTTTTGGGGACAGTGTAGTAAGTGCACGGTCATGCAAAAATAAGTACGCTGGAAATCTCCGGCATTATTTTCGCCGTGGATGAAGATATGGCAAAGCCGATAGTTTGCAAGTGTTCTGAATTTATATAAAGTTTTTTTACTGATAATCACAACTCCTGGTGAAATTCCCTGGAAGGAAACATTGACCTGGTTCTTCTTATATGTGGTGCCGTAGTCCTTGATAGAGTTTGTCTCTAACCTAACATTATAAAGTTTATTTGATGATTATGGCAAAGTTTTTAGCCAACAGTTGGCTGATGGTATTATTAAAAAGGTGGATATAAACCCTTCAGAATTGCAAAATTTATTTCAATTCCATCCGCTGTCTAGAAGATGGGCTCAGGTTACGACCAAAATATGCCCAGTTTTCAATTGTTCTTTAAAAACCAACCTTAAATTGCCTTCTTTGAATGAAGCTGCCTACCCAGGCATTGACCTAATTAAATACATGGTATATTTCACAGGTTGCTTTATTAGTAATCAGATTTTAATATGGAAGTTATTATTTTTTTCCTCCTATTTCTCTCTTAATTTTATTATCACGATTTTCTTTTATCTTCTTCTTTACTCCTGACGCAGGTCGCGCCATACTCTAATTTTACAAATTACTTTTTAACAGTCAATTTTTAACGGGTTATTATTTTTTCCCTTCTATTTTTTTTCAATGGTGTAACATTTAATAGTAGCAACATTAATTAGTAATTCATTTCGGCATTCCGCCTCCTCTATTCCCAATTAGCACTTTGTGTGCCAGACTGAAATATCTATTCACTATTAAATACTAGTAATGGGCATTGTTTATTTCACAGAACTATAAATTTTGTTTCTTTTTATATGATCATTCAGCAAAACAATGCCTAGAGGCGAGAGAGTGCTAAGACTCCCTGCCCTTCAAGCTCGCTCTCTTTTTTTCCCCTTTTCCAATCTTTCTTACACATAAGCATAGCGCTTAAAGTGGGATGATGGCAGTTAGTCATACTCAGAGGATAACATCATTCAAATTCAAATGCAAAGCTCAGACTGCCCAAAAGCCAGTCAAAAGCTGTAGCCCGGCGTATGCCGAGTCGCCTTTCTATAATTATAGATCGGTTTACAAAATCGGGATATAATTGCGCAAGTGATTCCCTGGACGGGACGTCACGAAGGTTACCAATGCGCAGTAGGTCCATTATTCCTTTACCATCTTTTGCATACAGTCCGTAAGCAGGCAGTTCACCAATGGAGCATCGTCCAATTAAGATGTCCCGACATAGCCGAGTTAGAACTGGCTGTTTCCCATTCCAATGCCGAGATACTCCGCTCCAGAGGTTGCAAAATGCTTCCAAAAGGGGGTCCATATCCATATAAAGTACTTCAGTCGCTTTCTGTGTTCTTAGATACTTGCGGCTGCTCACCCTTAAACTGCCCACTATTTCGGGTATGTCGTCACTGCTTAGTTTGCTGACTCTATCCTCCCAAACAAGGATCGCCAATTCATCCGGAGTCAAGACAATATTAACTCGGTTCGCCCTTTCAACCCAGTGTTTCTCCCTAACAGATGTTAAACTTTCAAGTTCTATTTTTGCCTCTTCGGCAAAGTCAGTCAGAATTCCTGCCTTTATAACCCTCGGAACCGTGTATTGCTTGCTCTTCTTTTGCATCTTAAACGGCATCAGCCCCAGGCCACCCAAACAAATAGGGTAATTAGCCAAGATTTTGGGGATCTTATCGAGGGTGAGCTGTTTGTTAATCACAGACCGTCTCAACAAGTCCAGTCGAGACTCACAAAATTTGGCCCGTCTTGACAAAATGTGTGATGAGTTTATCATGGCTCTGGTCCTGCCTTCCTCAGTCCAGGGTGCTGGGTTCCAAGGCTTGCGTTGAGTAAGCATTGGGACAGACCGGCACGGGTAGCACCGCAACTTGTCTGAACTGGTTTCCACTCGCAGGAATTCCTCCCATGGTAGATTCCGAATTTTTTATCATTACCTACAGCACCAATTAGCTCATATGAAATTCGTTGAGCAAGGGAGCGATTGTAATTTCGAGTCACTCTACCAGAATCGTCCCCTCTGACAAAATGGATGTCTAATCCCTGTCTCCTCTGAAAGTTAGTCAGTTTCTGGGTCTTTTTTCTGCAACGGTTCCCATTACCCAATTGAATGTGGTTCCATTATTAGCAGTCCCCCGCAGCCCGGACATTATGCCACCAGCCACTTTCCACTTGTGTTCAACTGTGTCCCAATTCTTCGGTGTTTCGAGGGTGGCATTAAAATGTCCTTGGGACAAACACTCTACTATCTTTCTAATTGTAGGGCTGTCTTCCTCAGCACAGCGCTCCAAAGCTAGGCGATATAAAATCCGATCTAGATGGTATACTTCATTGAGTTTCGGCTGATGGTCAAACGGCAAAGAGAAATAACCCTGTTTCAGCTTAACCGAAACCATGAACTGACGTTCCATACTCTTGTCGGGACTTTCATCAAGGGTGTTTCCTTCCCAATTCTCGTAATATATACCTGTCTAATCCATAAGATAGGATTAAGGCAAATAGTGCTGGATAGGAGATGCTACCGCGATTCTTATTTTAGCAAATTCACTTTTGACCAGTGCTACATTTTCCTGCCGGCAGTAGGTCAAACATTCCTCATATAGTTTTTCCGGATCTATTACATCCAACACTAAGTTCTTTCTGAACTTAATCTTCTTCTCTTTTAGTACTCCTTTATCAACATACTTTATTGTCACTTTCCTATGCTGGCCGAACCAGACCGCTCCCAATCTCCTGACTCCAAAAAGTCATAGAAACTACGAGGATTAGGGGTGCCCCTTATAGGCTGGGTAAGGGGCAGGCGGTCTATTTCTTGCAAAATCGCATCTTCTTCTTTAATTGTTTCCCCCCCGTAGCTCAAGAATCCATGAGGATCAAGTCCTCCCTCACTCAGTGCTTCACTCTGTTTCACGGGGTAAAACCCAGGCACAGGTGGCTGGAGTGCGCCATAGAGACAGTTGTTTTCATAAAAACAGGCTCTGTAATCTGGGTTTAATTTCAAGCTCTTTTTTTTCTTTATGATGTCACTTCCCAACTTCGTGCCATCTCTAACTCCTTGGCCATCGTAAGAAAAATCCCCGTGGCTTTCCAAAAATCGAGCCACCCTGCATCCTCAAAGTGATAACCGGCCAGAATCATATTCAAGGTGAAAATATAATCATAGCCCCATAAATATTCAAGGTTGTCTTCCCTCAAAGACTGGTGCTCGTCACTCCTCAAAATGTCTAATTTTTTATTCTCCAATTGGCCTCTAAATTCCAGGTTATTTCCCAACTGCATTATGTATAATAAAAGTAATAATAGAAAGCATCTTTTATCATTGCGATAGTCGATAGTTAATCCAGAGGAAATTTTTTTTGGCAACAGACTTGTTGAAATGAAGCGAGAATACCATTTTATAAATATTTTAAAGAAAAAGAGGTCTTTACTCAACTGCCAGTATACAGTATTTTGAATCTAATAGATAGTTTTAAGTGACGATAACTTGGGTTTGACTAAAGTTGTCCTAGTCTTTGTGACCAGTTTGTTGGATTCTTTACATAAATTTAAATCTTCGTTCGTTAAAAGACAAATATATACTGGTACTTTAATAGTGCAGAAAGAAATGGAAGCTGGCAATTAAAAAACTCTGTTTAGTGGACCCATCTATGTCATTAAACCGCATATTATAATTCTTTTTATGAAGCCTATCCGAAGTGCATAAAGAGTACATTATTAGTTCCATGGCCTGAATAAATGTTAATATTGTTCTAAGAAACATCTGATAGGAATGCAAACAGATTGTGAAGTGATACTTTTATCCCAAACGTCATGGGACACAACCACGGATATGAAACCTCTGTCATAACTTAATATTAGAATCAGAGCGCGTAATTATTCGGGATTTCATGATATTGAACTTCATTCAATTAAGCTGTCCTGTATAAGCTAGCTCTTCAAAGACAGCTTTCAATAAAAATTTGATGGGTTTTATGGGCTATACTGCCGCAAGAGTATTTAGTCCATCTTTTGGCGACATGAATGCAATAAGGTTTCAAAATCTCTTTTTGTCACAATTTAAATGTGAAATCAGTCTACTAGATCACTTGTTTTTTTTTAAAAATAAATAGAGAAACCGATAGAGTGACTAACCCAACCATAAATTATAGGTAATACAATCTGTCATCTTTTTTTCTGTGCAGACCTGAAATTTCTAGTTAACGAGAAACAACATCACCATTCCCATTAACTACTTTTTGCTTTGAAGTAATGCAAGCCTTTTAAATATCTCGTATATTAGTTAGGAAAATAGCTTGCAAAATTAAAAGTATTTCAATTTTATACTAACCCATCTAAAATTTTTTAAGGAATAGGGTCGAAAAAGGAGAAAAAGTTAAAAATAATCGAAAGAAAGAGTAAAAGATGAGTGAGACAGCTGTCTATAAACAATTAAGAGTGCATCCAATTGTTAGGAATCACGACGATATGATATATAGAAATGGTTGATGCAATACGAAGGTCCTGTGTTTGGAACGGAGATATTTTGATTATTATTTCTTAATTATTTCATTTACTTTTTTGTTTCAATCCATTTATTATTGTATATTTAATGGTTTATTTAACAGTATTATACATTACAAGAATTTATATAGCAGGTAATTCCTTTTTTCGTTATTGTCTTTTTATTCTCAAAATAATTTTTCTTTTTTGGATTTAATATTATAACTTATTAGCAATATATCTTTGACATATAAAAATTAAAAAGATACTATATATATATATTATATACATATATATATATATATAATATATATATATATATATTATATAATATATTATATATATATATGTATATATTATATTATATAGTATATTATATATCATATCTAATTAATAATATGTAATAAATACTGTTATGTAAATATTTAATATTAAATATAAAAATTATATTATATCTGAATGTATTTTAATACGATTAAATTATATATCATTATATATATTATATATACTAATATATATATATAATATATTACTATATATATATATATATAATTATCTACATATATATATATATATATATATATATATAATATATATATATATACTATAATATTATATTATTAAATATATATATATATATTATATTATGATATATATATAAAATATATATCATATATCATACTGTATATATATAATTAATCTTATAATTATTGCTTTTTCAAGTTTATTATTTATTAACTTATTTCAATATTTATTCGTAATTTTTTTTATTCATTAATTTCATTCGTCATATTAAGTATTCATGGAATAATTTTTGCATTTAATTTAAATGCCTTGATAATATATCTTTCTATCTTTTTCTCTTCTTTGAAACTGACAAACAAAACTGAAGGTTCAATTTCAACGTGTATGTGTGTGTGTGTGTGTGTGTGTGTGTGTGTGTGTAGGTGTGTGTGGGGCGCGCGGATAATTTTTTTTCTTTCATCGTATCATTTTTTTGCCAAAATATCTATTTTTGTGATATATTTTTATTTTTTTTTCCTTTTTTATTTTTTATTTTTTGCCAAGGTCGATTTGGTATATAATTTTGCTCTTATTCCCATGGAAGCCTTTCTCCATTTTCAAAATAAGAGACTTTCAAATTGTATTTTCCAATTTTCTTTGCTTATATGCAAGCAATTTATTTGTTTCGATACTCTGGGATATTCACTATATGATTTACAAATGGAAAATTCCAATCTTCAATATATAATATATTTATATATATTATATTTTATA
>JABUQX010072744.1:45000-64474 GCA_015478945.1 Trachelipus rathkii
GTTGCTTTACTTCGTCTCTATATAATAAATATAATTAAGATTAAATGTATGTCAACTTGTTAATATTATTTGATGAAGAAGAAACATTAAATGTTTTGTTTAGATTAATTAATATGACAAGGTAAATACATAAATACGATATTTATATTCTCATAAAAGTAATATAAGAGTTCACCTTCGAACCCATACAAAGCTTACTTATTAAATCATATATATATTTATTATTAATAATTTAAATTAAAACGCCAATGAATCATAAAGGCACTGATAAGAAAATACAATATAATAAAATATAAATATATAATAAATATTAATTAATATAAAATAATATTAATAAAATATTAATAATAATAAATAAAAAACTAAATACTAACATAGTACTTAAATACAAATGCAAAAAATACTAAACGTATTAATAGCATTAAATATAATTAATTAAATACAAATCTTATATAATATAATTACAGTTAATAAATAATGATTCCGCCTCACATATATGTTATAAGTATATAGAAATTTCGAAAAGCAGTCCAAAGCTCGAGCCTTTATCTTGTTGATTTATATTCCAACTGTAGCAAACGCTCAACAAAACCATCGGAAAAACTATAAATAGTTATAAATAATTGATATATATTAAATATGTGAATTGAAATGGAATATACAATAAAGAGATAAACTGATATATATATTCCACAATTATATATGATATATATATAAATATTAAATAAAAATAAATTTAATTAATAATTAATAAATAATAAATTAATAATATATATATAATTATTAATATAATAATAATTAACCTAAATATAATATATTCTAATAATTAATAAATTACGATAAATTGATAGATAAATATATAGATAAATTTATATAATATATAAATAATATATAATTATATATATGATAATATATAATTAGGTAATTAATATAATAATATAATAAATTAAATATATCTAATTAAATAATTATAAATTAAAAATAAAAATAAATATAATATAATTAATAATATAATATAATAATATAACTATATAATAATAACTAAATAAATATTAATAATAATTATGTAATAATTAAATAATTATATATATTTATAATAATAATATATAATATTAAATTATTTTATATATATATATATTATATATATAAATGAATATACACATATATCTTATACTAAATCATACTACAATATGAACTTATAAATCACAATTCATACCCTTCTAACTCATTATACTGCTTACATATAAACTATTATTCAATTATCATTTTTAATTATTAAACAAAGACACTTTATATATAAGTGAAATCAATTCCGATACGACATTGGCACTCTATCTTTCCTACTAAAATACAGTATTTTACTACCCTCACGACAATGTGCGCCTCAGAGAAGTTATTCTTCTCCACCGCCAATCTGCATCACAACGTAGTATTATAACCTAGACGGCGCTGTTAGTCACGATGAATTCTAGTGTGAATTTAACTGTGAACTCAATGGCTCTCTCTCTTTGTGGTCCCACTTTATTTGTAGTCGCTTTTTATGTTATGATAAATGGATAATTATGTATAATATCATCTGGAATTTTAATTCTTTTTTTTACCTAGAAGAATGAATATTTGTCGCATGAATTCCTTTGTGAGTCATTATGTGTAACATCATCATAGTCTCATCATACATTGTAGAGTAAAACTTTCTTTATCAGCAAACTACATCATGTATCTGATGTAGAATATATCCACACCTTAATCTGTTTTTTCCTTCTTATTTATCCTTTACATCTTCTTATAGGCCCGTTCCGGGTAAATATGGCGCTAGGTTATATAGGTTATATGTGTAGTAAATTTTATTTATTAAATTTTATTTCTCTACCCCTCTCCCTTTTTTTCTAATTAGTTGGTTATGAAAGAAATCCACATAATACTATTTAGCACGTCGAAAATTTATCTTGCATAGACTGAGGCCATATAATTTATATATTTCAGAAAATTTCGATTAGTGATGGCTAGGTCTATTAATTTGAATATATGTAAGAGTTCTGGAATATATATATTAATTTTGTTGAGAGCAACAGATTTTACAAAATGTAAAAAGAATAACGTTTTAATTTAGGTATAAAACTTATTTATAATTTGACAAAAATTTTCTTATTTTAAGAGATAGGTGAAATTGCAAACATACCTATTTATATTATAGATTCTTCGAATATTCAATATTTAAAAAAAAATTATATATCAA
Source organism: Trachelipus rathkii (assembly GCA_015478945.1). Classification (NCBI taxonomy): domain Eukaryota; kingdom Metazoa; phylum Arthropoda; class Malacostraca; order Isopoda; family Trachelipodidae; genus Trachelipus; species Trachelipus rathkii. Next base: position 47,237 of record JABUQX010072744.1, read on the forward strand.
TTCATCGATAAAATAATCTGAAACACATATATTTTCTGTTGATGGATGGATAAAATAATAAAAATTTAATAAATTTCATTTTAACAAACAAATTTAAGTTTTCTATGATTATAACAGAGAGGTAAACTGGTAAATATGTTTACCGCATAAAGACCTAATTGATTACTATATTGAAGTGATATATGATGGAACCCGATATACGTAATATAAAGCGCATATAAGCAACAGAATTTACTGATATCAAAATCAGTTATATTTATCAACATTTATAATTTTTATCCAGCAAGTTGCACATCTTTATCATTAGTAACTTTCACAACTTCGACTATATACTTGTACAATGGAGTTCGAATTACTTATAATGTAACAATACTTTTTATAAATGAATTTCCCTGCTATAAAAACTATAAGCACTACGTAGAATTTAAAACTTATATAATATATATATTTAATATAATTTAAATATATATATTTATAATATATATATATATTATATATAATAATATAAAATATATAATATAATATATAATTATATAATATATATAATATATTAATATAATTATATATATTATATATATATATGAACAAATTAGTCCCATTCTTGAAGTTATATTTTATCCTCCTAAAATGTAACTTCGAAAAGTATGAACTAATTTTATGTTTATTAATAAATTCAAATGTAAGTAATGTATTTATACTAAATTTAATTTGTTAAAGTAAATTTGTTCTGCACGTCTGAAACTGAAAGTTTGGTCATAATTAATTAGACAAAAGTATTTATTCAATTGTTAATTACTAGAAAGTACTTTAATTCTATGATATTAACTAATGTGATGTTGCTATAATATTATAATAAGATAAATTTGAAATTGAACAATTTACCTAATCTAGTAGTATTTAATTATATTTTTATCAAATGTACTAAAGTACTAAGTACTATTTGTATCATTATATATAAAATATAAATAAGATATGTATTTTGTAACTTGCATTTTGTGAAGGAAACTATATGTTTGTTTGAAATTGCAAAGAAACACATCATAAAAAACTGATAATTTAAAAAATTTATGATAAAAAGCAAAGGTAATCTTCATGTCTATTTAATTTATATATGAAGAATAGTTGAATATATAGTATAATACAACTTATATTAGTCATCAGTATATATGTCACCCTCATTATGTGAAGTTGATATTTGAAAAAGAGCAATCAAGTTGCTTATTATTGTGTATAATATAAATTTTTATATAGAATGAATATTGTTATTAGCTAATATTCACATATTATGGGTAAAGTGAATTGATTATATATAATTTGAAGAATTGAAATGGAAGGTCATAGGATACGTATATTCCATAAAAATTATACTTGTTATTTAATACTATTATATATATATTATATATATATATAATAAAATATATAGTTATATATATTATTTAATAGATTAATATATATTATAATTATATAATATAATTATATTATATATATATTTATTATATTATTATAAATTAATATATATTAAATATATTATTTATACTAAATTTATGAATCTTATGTTTCGTCAATAGGATGTATAAAATATAATGAATATTATTTTTTAATAGTCTTTTAAATTATTACAATATTTATTATACTTTTAATTATATAATTATATATAATAATATATATTATTTATATATATTAATATAATATATAATAATTATTAATATAATATATATATTTAATATATAATCTCTATCTAAATTAAGAACACTCCACCTTAAAATTTTAATACATCAAAAAATACCTCTTATTTACCATATTGATTATTTGATATAAAATATAAATTATAATATTATTTCTTTACATTCCTCCAAATATAACTACTATGTTAGTTAAAATATTTACAATATTTACAGGATTTATAATTCAAATAATCTCACCAATACCAATAAAAATCACGGAAAATATCATAGATTTATAAAATTACTTCTAGCCTATCTATATTATAGGGAATACTCAATGGATAATTAACGTATATATGGGATCTGAGTACATAATAAACTCACAAAGTTTACATAACCTAAACTGAGGTCAAAGCATATGGAACAAAAATGTATAAATCTAATATAATAAACATAATAATTCTATTAGAAGGTAGTAAGTGACCAGATTTTAACATATTACTGAATAATACTATATATATATATATATTATAATAATAATATTATGATTGATTTTAATATTAAATATATATGATATATATATAATATATATATAATCCATCAACACCTAAATATATATATATATTTAATAATATTCTATAATATATTAATATAATTATATTAATTTTATATATTTAATATAATATATATTTATAAATAATTATAATATATTAAATAATTATATTTATTATATGTAATGTAATATATTCATGCGACATTATATTACACGCTCTTCTCAAACTAAACTAATTATATAGGTATTACAACGACAAGTGCGCTAGAGAGTTTTATCTCTCGGTTCCTGCTCAAATCTGTGACATCACAATACGTAGTAATACTGGGCGTTTTTGATATCCACAAGAAATGAAATTATGTGGGAATACTGTGGACCTCGCCGGCATCTTCTATCTTTGTGGTTATCCATCTTTCTATAATCACCAGAGCTATATCTGTCTATAGATTGGAATTCCTGGAGATATTCATCATAGTATATTAACCTTTCTTATATAATATTATAAATCACTAGAATAGGTGACCATTTGTGGTCAATGCAATGAAAATTACATGTGTGAGTACAGAGATAACTAAGTGACTTCTACCTCTCTCTTTTTGTTGGTACCATTATTTCCAGTCGCATGTTTGTTATGTGGAAAAATTAATATATCAACACTGCCTTTATTATGAGGTATATTAATTACTTATTATTTATATATTTAGCAAAAAAAGAGAATTTAGATTATGTTAGTACTGCATTATAGATATTCTATTAGAGTAGAGGTCGAGATGGATAACTACATGGCTCTCTCTTATGGTTGTTGTATAGAGTCTACTTAATACAGCCTACCATCTGTTCTGTGGAATTCCATGCCTAAGATTGCATGTATTATCTTCTTAATTTTCTTTATACTTCTACTCTTAAAGAGCCCACATACCGGGAATATAGACGATTGGGATAGGTTATCTAGTTTATATATAATTTAATTTTATTATCTTTCTAATTACCACTCTACAACATGTTATTTTCTAAATGTTCCATAGCTCGATTAGATAACCCATCAATTATATCGCTTATTATGCGCTCAGAAAACCATATGTCTATTTGTCATATTGATCTCGGTGATCATTATATTATAATTAACCAGTTATTATATCGTTATAGAATAGAGCAATAAGACTATAACCTCCAATTGGAAATATGTAAGAGCTGGCCAAATATAAAAAAAATGGGTACTAACGAATTATTACAACAAAATATATAAAAAAGATCCAAAATATCAATATATATTAATTTATAAGAGGTATAGATCAATATATGGACAACAAAATATTCTCTTGGAGAATAGTGAATTGGAACACCATTTTTGATTATATATTGAGATAGCTCTCGGATTCTTATAACATAAATCAATCTCATATCCATATTCTCTCATTTTCCAAGCGTTAAAAACCCATTCAATTTGTACTCGTTAGATAGCGACAAATAAAACCTCAGAAATACACTCTCATTTTACAAACGAACCACTTCAGTACTTCATTATAGAAATAACAGACGGTAACTGAGAATAAGTTAGTTGTATCCAGCAATAGACCCTATGTAAATTCCTTATTGCGCGCTGTAATATGTGATATTATGGCCAACGTTATTTCCTTAAATTCAGACTCAAAAGAAATTACTTTAATGTCGTAATATCATTTCAATTTTTTAAAATTTATGAAAAATTGCAATACAAGCCTATCTATTAATATTATTAACATATATATATATAGTACATATCTAAATTAACTTTACCACTCTATTAATATCTATTGTAGCAATTTGGTTAATGAATTCGAATTACTTTATGTAACATAACTTTTTTTAATGAATTTCACCCTCACTTAAAAGGACCTATGCTCGTTAGAAGATTGAGAGAACATTAATTTATATATATATATAATTATTAATATATATATAATATATATTAATATATATATATATATATATATATATTATAATATATTATTAATTATAATTAATATATATATATAATATTATTATAATTATATAATTATTATATATAATATATTATAATTATATAATATATATATATATATATATATTATATATATATATAATATATATATATATATATAAATTCAATTTATAAAATTATAGTCCACTATATCAAATGGTATTATATGTTTCTATTCACTATTATGTACAATAATCGGAAAGATTTCTTATACTTTGAGTATTTATATAAATTCATGTTATGATAATGTTTCTATACTAATATTAATTTCGCATTCAATACGGCAAAAAACAAACTTATCGATCACGTCTAGGCACACTGCCTGAAAGTTTTGGTCATAGTAAAAGTAATTTTCAAACTGATATACATAAAAACAGAAATATGCTATTTAATTCAAAACACGATATCAATGTGGATAACATTATTTATAAAAGAAATTATGAATAAGAAACAAATTCGTCGCCTACAACTAAGTAGATATTTAATTTTTCAAATTGTACTGAAAGTTGCATTTTCTCTCTTATATATATATATTATTATATTAATATATTATATATTAATATTTAGAATGAATTATTTGTAACTTGTAAATTTTACTTGTGAAGGAAAATACTATATGTTTTGTTTGAAAATATGTGAGTCAAAAAGGAACATCCATATAAAAAACGTAATTTCTAATAACCATTTAATCTTTAAATAAAAGCAGAGGAATGTCATACGTATCCCTTTCATAATTCATCTCTTCACCATTGAACACTGACACGTTATCCGCATTATATATTAACAACCTTAATCATATAAAACAGTTAAATTGTTCACCTATCCATCAATCAGTACCATAAGCATTTACATTAAGAAACTTAATTCACGAATTAGACCCAATTGATACAATACATTAGTCAAGCTCTCTATTAGCATAAGTACTATTACATACAATTAATCACAATTATCATAATATACATTACCATTACGCAGCCAATACATAAGATATTCGTTTGCACACTACATCGCATAATTAATAGTAGAAGGAATAGATTAGTTATAATGATTATACAGTATAATGGAATGTAAATCATAGGTTAATACGTACTATATCAAAAATTATTACTATAGAACATATAAAAACAAACTCAATCAAATAAAAAACACTCAAAATTACAATAATATAAGTAAATAAAAAAAATTTCTGGAGAAATAATATATATTAAAACTGGAAATTTAAATTTTATAATTACGAGATAAACGATATATTCTATATCGCCATATATAGATTTATATTCCAATTATTTCATCACTGACATAATTATCTTGAATTTTCATCAAATATCGTTAATTATATATATCACCTGTATTATTTTATCTCACTCGGTTTCACTTAATAACAATAAAAATATATAGGATAAAATGGGATAATATTATGGAGTTTTAAGAAATAATATATAAAAAATTATTTCATGTATTTATATAATATTACTATAATTATATTAACTATTACTATACCTTTAGAAATAATCTATATATACGATTAGCGACATTTGGCGCTCACTTATCTCTCTGACTATATAGGTATATACAACGACAAGTCGCTAGAGAGTTTTATCTCGACACATATTTATCACGCCAGATACTTTGCATCAACAATTAATATAGTAACTATTATTAAAGAGGTGCGCACTTATTGTTTCCGCATGAATTATGTGGGAATAACTTGATGAAACTCAATGTTACACTTACTCTTTGTGGATATTTAACTCTATCTTTTTTCTAAGGAACAATCACTTGATATCGTGAATAATATATTAAGTAGAACGTACTCTTTTCCAATATTCTTTTATTTTCCAAGACGTGTGCCTATGTTGTTTCGCATGAATTCCTTGTACAAGAACTGATCGAATCAACGCATAGGTCTCTTCACTCTCTGTTGTGTGGGATACCTTTTACATTTATTATCCAGTTGCCATTTGTTATTATGTGAGATAAATTTGCCATTAAGCCTTACATCTGTGCTATTTTAATTTCGGTTTTATATTATTACCTCAGAGCACTCTTAATGGACCTGTTTTGTATACGTTCATGAAATTATACTTTAGTGAGTACTGTGAAACCAAGAGCTCTTCATCTTTAAAGTGGTAAAAAACTTTACTTTAAGCAGCCACATCTTGTTTACTGTAGTTGAATTCCCACCCTTCATTATCTGTTATATTTTACCACTTCTTTTTTACTATATTTACACTCAACTTTATAAGGCCTCACTATCCGAAGGTAATGGCGTTAAGTTATAAGGTTAATTATGTTTTTTTATCTTTTATTTAATTTTTTTTATTTCATACCTCACTCACTGTTATTTATTTTTCTATTTATTTGGTGTGTTTAAGTTAAACCCACATTAAATACCTTATTTTTATTAGCGTTACAGAATAAAATTTCAATTGCATAAGATTAACTGGGCCCTTTTTCATTTATTATATCAACAGATTCTTTCAGTTAGTGATTGACTTATTAAAGCTTTTGAGTTAAAATGTATAGGTACTAATTCTGGAATAAATATTCTTAATTGACACGAATTTATAACACAAATTAAAATAAAAAGCGAAAAAAAAAATAAAGTTTTATTAATAAGGAAATAGATATTTTTCTTGTCTCCTTCAACGAGTTGGGAGAAAATGGAAATGGAAGATAGATTTTTTTGTTTATATCTACGTAATACATAAAATAAAAATTATTTTAATTAACCCAATATCCCATGAAAAAAACCTATTTTAAAATTTATTGTTATTAGATGGTATGAAAAAAATTACATTATTAATTACATTTTAACAACAAATACAGTTTTCAATGAATATACATGAGGTTAAACTGAGTAGTATTTGGTTAATCCGAGTCAAAAGACCTCAGATTAACTTTATGGGGTGAAATGAATTGTCACTATACTGTATAATACCTATTCGGGTTAACCACAATATCAACTTCAATTTAATCATTATCTTACATTTTTCATATCCAGCAAGTATGCACAAGCTTAATATCTAAAAAGTACTATATCACACTTCCACTATATACTTGTACTATATTATACTTAATTAATATTATTATATATATTATATATATAATATATTATATAAATACTTATATAATACTTATTTTATAATATATCTAAAAAATTTATTAATGAATATATATATAACTATATTATATATAAATATATTTATTATATAGTATATATATATATAAATAATATAATATAATATATATTATTAATATATATATATATATATTATATATATATATACATAGATATATAATAATATATATTATATATAAATATATATATATATATATATATATAATTAGTTAAAGCATTTGCGTACTCCTATGAGTCCTTGGTAATTTGACAATAATAAAAAATCTAAAATACCACCTTTAACATCCAATTAAAAAGAATAAAATTAATATTAATCCTTATTAAAAAAGAAAAAAAAGAAATCTTATAAACTTACTCATTAATTAAAGGACACACCAAATATTATTAGCTTTTCATTATCAAATAATCATTAATTTTTTTTTATTTGTATTTTTACTTATTTTAATTTTTTTTAACCACGTTTGCCCTTTTTTTTTTTTTTTTTTTTTTTTGAACAATGTTAAAAAATTTTTTTGTCTTCTTTTAATTTTTTTTTTGAAAAATTTTTTTTTTTTTTTTTTTTTTTTATTTTTTTCGAAATTTTTTAATTCCTAGTTTGTACTTATCAAGTTTCATAACCACGCTTAAATAGGAGCAACTGGTACCTCTAGGACATTTTTTTAATTTCAGTTTATTCAAAAAAGAAATTCTAAAGATTTTTTTTTTTTATTTTTAATTTTTCTTTTTTATATATTTATTTTTATATATTTTTTTTTTTTTTTTTAATGTTAAGTATTCTTACTATATATAAAATAGTAATAATTTTATAATAATTATAAAATAATAAAATAAAAAATAATAATTTAATATAATAATAAAAATTTTAATTTAATAATAAAAATAATAATATAATAAAATAAATAATAATAATTTTAATTATTATTATAATATTATTATTATTATTATTATTATTATTATTATTATTATTATTATTATTATTATTATTATTATTATTATTAAATTAGTAATAAATTATTATTAATTATTATTATCTTATTATATGATGAAAAATTTGTTATTATTGGAATTTGTCTAGCAAAAAAGGAAAAAGAGATGTAGTTATGGATTTATGCTTTTGTTATATAATAACTATATATATATTATATATATATATATATATATATATTATATATATAATATAAATATAAATATATATATATATACATATATAAATATATATATATGAAAATATATTATATATATAATAATATATATATATAATATATATACTTAATATATTATATTATATATATATATATATTATAATATAATATAATTATATATATTATATATATAAGAGTATATATAAATATAATAGTATATATATATATTAGCTATACTAATAATATATATATATATATATAATTATATATATAAATATAAATATATATATATATTATATATATATAAATAATAAATTTATTATATATATATATTAATATATATTATCAGGCACTGTTAAGGAGTGTTGATGGCCCGGTAAGGCATGTTATTCGCAGGGTCAGGATGTTCTACTCAATTCTCTGAGAATATATAATATGAGAGGAACCTGGTTTTCTTCGAAGACTAATGGGAATTCATAATTACAGGTTGTATGTTATATAATAATATATAAATATATATATAATATATTAAAATATATATATATATATATATATAAATATATATATATAATAAATATATATAATATATATAATATATATATAAAAAAAATAACTATATATATATTAATATATAGTATATATCGATATATTATATATATATATTATATAATAATATATATACATATATATATATATATACATATGATATATTTAATATATATATATTATATATATACTATATATATATAGTAGAGTATATATATAGTTATATATATAAATATAACTAAATATAGTATATTTTATATATATATTAATATATATAATATTATATAATTATATAATATATATATATATATAATAGTATTTATATATATATATAATATATATATCATATTATTATATAATATATAATATATATATTATTATATAATAGATATATATATATAATATAAGTCTATTATATAATTAATATTATAAATATATATATATATATAATATATATAATATTATATAATATATATATAATAGTAATAATATATCATATAAATATATATATATATAAATATATAAGTATAATATATATATAAATATATCTAGTATATTATTATTAGTATATATAATATATATATATAATAATATATATATGATATATATATATATATATATATATATATATATATATTATTTTTTCGAATTTTATAATGCTTATCCTCTCAGTTTGTTCCACTCTCAAAAACAATGCAAGCATCATAAATTTTACTAGTGTATTTTAATATTAAGAGTTTCATAAAACTATGTGTTAATAACTGCTGAATATTGAGCGAACATTTCAAGTTTTGGGTTTTCTAATATTGGTGTTAACATTTTAATTGTAAAAAATATAATAATGAAACTTTCTAGATTTGTATGTTTTGGCAAAATTACTTAGTTTTAGATAATTCGATAATTTAGATAATTAGATAATTAGTCTAATAACCCAAGATGTTCATTTTGTGAAGTCATAAAGGAGAAAAGTGATAATCTTCTAAATATTAATTGTTCAGTATTAAATTATCGAAACATGTATAATTGAGCGAGATAAATATATATTTTTTTTATTTAAGCCAAGTTAACGTATACCCTACCGTTTTGCCGCTGTTCATGGAAAAATTATTCGGATGTTTAAAATTTTCAGACGAACAGGAAAAAACTATGGGATATATCAACAAATTAATTAAATAAATAGTGTTCTTCGCTCAATTATACATGCTCCGAAAATTTCATAGTAGTCGGGTGGTTATTAGAAAAATTATGGTGATTTTTCATAAATGACCCCGAAATCGAAAATTTGTGTAGTGAATTTGCACTTTGAAATCGGTTAATAATTTTATTTATTTTTAAATATATTCAAGTTTAAAATCATTTCAATAATTAGTGTAGGAGAAACTTTCGAAATTAAAAGGAACTTAACACTTTTCTTTCTAGAATGACAAGTTCACGTTCATACAAGTTACAATCAAAAGGATCGATGAGGAGACCCTTCCGCTAATAATTCACTAGTCAACAACATTTATCTGGCTTAAGGTTTTCCAACGGTTTTAAGGTAATTCTAGGGTGCTGGTTCCAAATCTGTCATCTGTTTTTGTCTATCACATTAGGTTTTGAGATATCACATATTGCAGTTTCAAATAAACAGCAAATTTATGATCCTGTTTTGAATATCTGAACAGACTTACAGACAAGAATAAGTAGATACAATGACAATAATAATAAAAGTAACATTTAATGATAAGTGGCACAAAGTTGTGATAGTGAATGCATATAAACGTGAGTGAAACTTATTACCATTTTAGATTTGACATGTGAAATTAAATTCAAAATATGCCACGAAGAAATTAAATTGACCATAGGATGACATTTGCATAAACGACCATTTCTTGATGATCTCCGATGTACAGGACTTGGTTGGAGTGTCTCTCATCAGGACCCAGCAGTATTTTCTGCCATCTTGTTGGTGTTCCCATCGTATTGGTTGCGCTTTTCCATAAACTTAATGTCTTTATGAAGAGTTCATGTTCTCTTCGCTCACGTGACCCAAGTTCTGGAAAGTCGTCAACGTGACTTATAAATAGTGAAATCTGATGCTCATTCTCCATACTAACTGGGCTTAGAACTCAAGAGGCTCCTCACAATCTCTCGTAGTGTTCGCTCATCGCTGTTTCAAAAGAATCCCTACATATCAGAGAATGCATCCAGCTCTAGCCCTTGCCGCAGTCATATTGTAACAAGTGTGGATCACTGAAAAATTATTCCTATTTGAGGTCATCAATATCTTTCCCTTTTTTTCTCTCGGCACTGAGACTTTGGAAAAGATGAAAAAATATAGTTGTAAGCAGTCTCCACACGTGATAAGAGCTTAGACGAATGCTTCATACCCACATTAATGTGCCAGGTGGGGAATACAAATTTATTTCCTATCAACCAAGGGCTCATCTTGATGTTCTAGTCACCAGACCGTCAAACTGATTTTGTGGCCAGGATAATGATATTTCATATCTAATGTAGCCATACTGCCCCAGTAGCACAGGAAACAAGGGTATTTGATGGTATAACCTCCTTGCTGCCCCAGTAGAAAATTTAATCATTTCCAAATTCCACACAAAATAATCATCCATAAAGATGGTATTGCAATCTATCACAGGATTTTCTTGATGTTGGCATAGCTTTTCTTTCATTTGTAAAGAGTGTCCTATTGAGATTTGATCTGTTGTGCAGTACACACTATTCAAACTTCTATCTTACTACTCAATAAAAAAGTCTAATAATTAATTCATAGGCGGCAGTCCCACATTGAGAAGAATCCCTTCAACATCAATTAAAATACACAAGTTGACAACCTGATGGAGGTACTTGTCGCGTTACTGGAGACAAGTGCCAGGTGCCAGGTGCCAGGTGCCAGTCTGAGAATTCCTTTCTATTTCAGCCTGGAAGCCAACATTCAGCAGACTGTTTTGACAAATACAAATCTCTTACGAATCATTTCAATTCACTGATAAACATAACAATTGTATCGAAATTGTGACATAATTTTCTTATGATATAGTTCAAAGAGCATACTCTCCTCATCATTGTAGAGAGAAGTCAAAATTTTAATTTTCAACCTCAATCTCCGGTAGCTCAGTAAATATGTCCACAGTATTTCTCACACGATGTTCAACTAAACACCATTTCGAACATAGTCTATAAGTGTTTGGGTTTTTTCTTAGTAAAACTCTTTTACATTGGCAAGGCAGAAGTAGCAGTCATACAAATGGTTTGTTGGTTCTCTAAAAACCATTGGCGTATCAATTCTAAGCTTAGCATCTTTCTTTTTAGACATGATCACAAACGCTTCAACGGACGTTTTTGTTTCGATAGGAGCCCAATAATTGTCTTGGTCTCCCAGTCCACTTTAAAGTAGGCAGATACACCCTCTTGACAAAGTATCAATGTTGCGCTTTGATCCTGCAAAGTGAAAGCTCCATAGATGTAGCAGAAGAATATCTGTTATTCAGCATCCCTTCTTTCGAGTGAACCATTGTTAAATCACAACTTTCAAATAAAAAAATTGCAAAATTAATGATGTGTAACATTAATAAATATGCACAAATTAATGTAATAATGTAATAATTGGTCAATTATATACTTTGAAGTTACAAATTCTACAACTATTTTCGAATACACAATAACCATCTTTTTATCACTAAGCAGTCATGATTCAAGCACACTTGGAATCATCATGACAGTGTTAATTTCGGGTAAATCCATGAAAATGGGTCTGAAAATTGCATAGAAATGGTGTTATGGAGCAAAATCTGGATCAGCATTTGGAATCGCACATTCGTTAGTAGTATAAAACAGTGGAAAGTCCATGCCCAAAATTTTTTTTTTTTTTGTAAGACCAGGATTTAAAAAACTTGAAATATATATTATATATATATATATATAATATATAATATATAGTTGCAAATACATTTAAAGTAATCTCTATATATAAAGAATATATATAATAGTATATGAATAAATGTAATATGTATATATATATATTATGTATAATATTTATATATATATATATATATAATATATATATACTTAATATATATATATATAATATATATTATAAATATATATTATTATATATATATATATATATAATAATTATATATAATATATATAATATATATATACTATAACTTACCTGTAGACTGTAACAAAAGTTCATGAATGTACGTATACAGACACCAACATATATATATTATATATATATATATAAATTTATCTTTATAAGGATTTCAATTTATATATATCTATAAATTCATAGCATTTATTTCTATAATATATAAATATATATTATATATAATATAATTATATATTAATATAAATATATATATATATAATATCTGTATATAATAATAAATATATCTATAAATTAATAATATAATATATATATATTATATATTATATAAATTATTAAAAATATATATATTATATATTGGGCCCCCCATTTTCCGAATTTTTGTATACTAAAAATAAGAAAATTTCTCTTTGACTTTCAGCTTTGAAAAAAAATATTTTGGAGAAAAAAATAAATGTATTTTTAAAGTAAATATGTTCAATGTATGTTTTTATTATTATTATTATTATATTATTATTATTATTATTATTATTATTATTATTATTATTATTATTATTTAATATCTTATTATTTTTATTACTATTATTATTATTATTATTATTATTATTATTATTATTATTATTATTATTATTATTATTATTATTATTATATTATTATTATTATCTTTTTTACTTCAAAGAGATAATTGTTAAATTTATGTTTGGAAAAAAAATATTTTCTTGGTAATTAGAGTTTTTTTTTTGTTTGAAGATATTAATTTAACTTTTTATTTATTGATATTAAATTTAAGATAAAATATTAATTAGATAACAATTACAAAAATTGACCATATTGATATATATAAAATATATTATTAAATGTCTGTCTATATGTAGATCTATATAATTATATATATTATATAAAATATAATAATATAATATAATATATATATATTATATATATCTATATAATATATATATATATACCTATATATATATATTATATATATATATATTTTACATATAAATATATATATAAATATCGAAGTCAAAATTATACGAGATATAATATTTAATATATTAATATAATATATAACTATATTATATATATATAATATATAAATATATAGAATATATATTATCTAATATTAATATATATATATATTATATATATAATATATATAATAATATATATATATATATAATATATATATATATATAATATATATATATTATTAATGTAAATATATATAATATATATATATATATTATAATATATATATATATATATATAATATATATACTATATATATTGTATATATTTATATATAATATAATATATATACTATAATATTGCAAACCACTATCGAAATTTTTATCAATGCATATTATAAAAGGAGAGAGAGAGAGAGAGAGAGAGAGAGAGAGAGAGAGAGAGAGAGAGAGAGAGAGAGAGAGGAGAGAGAGGAGAGAGATAAATACAGGAAAACATAGAAAAGAGAGAGAAGAGGAAGAGAGAGACGAGAGAGGAGAGAGGAGAGAGAGGAGAGAGAGAGAGAGAGGAGAAGAGAGAGAGAGAGATAAATCCAGGTAAGCATTCTAAGAAATAGCCGTTTTAGGATTCCAACTTTATAGAGAATAAATATTCTATATTCAGTTTTCCTATCAAATTGTTATAAATAGCTTAACTTTCCTAAATATCATAAGCTTAAATCCTTGGAGCTCCCATTCGAGTCCATATTTATTGCACAAAGCTTTCAGTGTTGGCACTCTCTTACGTATTAACTTCGTTTATGTATATATAGTCATCAGAACTCTTCCCATATATATAAATTCAAGAGTTCGTTTTATGGGAAAAAACAAAAACTAGCTAAAATGTGCTAAAAAAAAACGCTAAAAAGTTATAAATAAAGTTAAAAAGCTAAATTGAAAAGGCCAGGAAGTTTTCGCCATTATTTTCGTGTTAGACATGAATGTATAATGGCTTTTTAATTATAAAAAAAAAAAAATAAAAAAAAAAAAAAAACTATTTTAAAATTTTAAAACTTGGAATGAAATGCATTATTTTCCATTCTTGTTTCCATATACACTATAATATTAAAAATATTAGTCAGAGCCTAACTCCATGTTTGTTTAAGTACCCACTATCTATCTATCTATCTATCTATCTGTATCTATCTATCTATCTATCTATCTATCTATCTATCTATCTATCTATCTATCTATCTTTTATATCCCCTTACTATTTGATTATTTATCAATTCTATCTATCTAGTCTATCTATCTATCTACTATCTATATTATGCTATCTATCTATCTATCCTCTTCCAATCATTACTTACTTACTATCTATCTATCTATCATATATAATAATATATATTATATATATAATATATATATATATATAATATAATAAATATTATATAATAAATATATACTAATATTATATAATATATAGTATATTATATATATATATATATATTATAATATATTAATATATAAAATATGATAATAATATATATAATATAATATATATATATACAGAAGAGGAAGTAAATCACCAATTCCCTCTCTTTCACTCATAATAGTATCTGTTTTTCATTTTTTTTTTACTAACTTTATGATCCGTATTATATTCTTCACGCTCTGCAGGTGTTTCATTTAAACAGTTCAGTGTGTATATAATCTATGTGAGTGTAAGTAAATTTGTTGATTCTTTATTACAAATATATATTAAGGCTAAAAAATTCAAGCTATAACGAAATGTCATCATATTTAAAAATATATATGTATATATTATATATTAATATATATATATATATATATATATCATATCAGTTACCTTGGCTCCCCATGGTGCGCAAACATTTACCGGAAACAAAATAGCTAAGTAGAATACCATGACATGAATCACAGATGAAAGGTCCCCCCCCCTATAGTAACCTACCCTCACACTCTTAAGTACGAGATAACCATGGTTAAAATCCGCCCTGAAGCTTCAAAACACCATGAAAGTCACTCACAGTGGCATCTAGTTAATATCATCGTTCATCCCCTAGGCCAGGTTCACATCCATGCCCCCACCAAAAAAAAATAAACACACCATTTAGTCCTATTTTGCACCAATCATCTTTCTTCTACTAAATTCACTTTTATTTCCTTAATACACTCTTTTACTGGCTCAAACACACTTTTCTCAAACACAAACACAAACACACCTTTCTCAGTCAATCGATTTAAAACACACTCGCATCTATATAACCCCTTAAGCATCCCACTATTATCCACCATTTCATTTACGCCATTCTTCACACAGCACAACTTCTTTACACGCTCATTCCCCATTTTATCAACTTTATATATATTATATATATATATATATTATATATATATATATATTATATAATAATAATATATTATATATGTATTTATATATATATAAGTAATATATATATAATGATTATATATATATATATATATTATTACAATATATATATATAATATAAGCATAAATATAATAATACTATAATATTATATAATATATATATATATATATATATATATTAATATATAATATATATATATATATATATATGAGGTCTGTATGAAAAATATCCTAGGTGATTATCCTAGGTAAAGCGGTTGGCAGTGCTGAAACGAAGTGAAAGGTAGAGGGAACATTTGTAGCATTTGTGCGTGCACTGGTGTTTTTTTAAGGCTTTCCAGACACGTCAGTTGCTGACAGGCTGCTTACACGAGTGAAGTGGTGGTTGTGAACGTCGAGTTCAATTTTGAGTGAGATGACGGACGTGTTGACTAAGATATTGCATCAAGTTTTTCAAAAGCTTGCGCTACGCAGGCTAAGAATTCACTAAATTCATCAGCCTTAGGGTCAGGATCCAAAGGGGGTTACCTAAATAAAACTCTAGGATCAACCGGTTTAAAAATAGTCGCACTGACGGAGTTGGTCATCTTCAAGTAGGTCGTCAACAAGCAAAAATACGGAAACCATTGAGAAATTGAGGTCCATGTTAATGTTACCTCGCGATTGACAGGAGAGAAATTGCTGTGGACATCGGTATGCAAAGCTTATGTTCAAGGGTCCT